>JASDQU011102499.1:13506-28863 GCA_032191745.1 Picea mariana | reverse complement strand
TGGTAGAAGAAGAAGAAGAAGATGATGATGGAGGAGAGGGTGGTGGAGAAGCACCATTCCCTCCATTTCCATTTGGAGTTTTATCACCACTGTCTTCCTTATGATTTGAAGGGTTGGAGCCTTCACCCTGCAACCTTGTATTCTTTTCTATCAAGATATTCATCATCTCTCTCATTTCCATGACAGCCTTTCTGAGATCTTCATCTTCTGCAGGAACATGTTCATGACTCACTTCATGAGCCATACTTGGTGAATGCCTCCTTGAAACTTGTGGTGATTGTATATGCTTCCTCCTTGAAGGATGAGAACTTGGCTCTACAATTTGACCTTCTCCTCTTGTGAGTTTCAACCTTGTGAGCATCAGAAAACAAAAAACTTGCAAATAATCAAGTCTTCAAAAACCTATGCTCTGATACCAACTTGATCTAAAAATGAAGAAGACTTGTATTCTTGAAAATATTTGCAAGTAAAATTTTACGTGTTAAAAATGCAAATGGATCAAATTTGCAAACACATATTATAATAGGATTTAATCATTCAAGATGCATATAAACAACAACATAATCAATGAACAGAAAACACATAACACAGCAAATGATAAAGGAGTTCACCCCTCTCTTGGGCTACATCTCCTAGTCCAGCTTCCAATGGATCATTTGTATTATTTTCTCAAAGTGCTCAAAAATGTGTTTTACAATGCTCAAACTGCCATATAGACTACTCCAATGGCTTCGGAACATCCAAAAACCCCTAGCTGGGATTTTTCGGCACCTCGTTTGGCCAAAAATTGAAGAAGATAGGCTTCCTGGAAGTCCCCCCTTCAAGCTTGCTGTCTCTGCATCTACAAAACGCACCTCCCATGGCTCAACCTAGCCCACACACTTATTTAAGTGTAAAAACCTAGCACTGGACACAACCGTACAAACGGTGCGAACTGTAGAACAGTTACGGGCGCACCTAGCCCCTAACCGTCAAGGGCCAGGTCATATTAACCCATGCGACCACGCGCTAGCACAAATATGAGATCTTGTTTCAAAAGACAATGGTCAAAGGCCAAATGGCGGTCATTGTAATAACTGTTGGAACAAATGTTAACCGCGTGCGTGCGCCATACACCATAGTTGTGCGTCATATGTTATATATCGCGCGACCAAGGGCTGGGGCTAAGCCCCGGCTCGATCGCGGCCCAAACCACCCGCATATTCAAACTTTAATACAATTCGTGCCATATATATAATAAGTAGCAAGCGGTGGCACGTCGGTTGGCGGCTCTTTGCCAAGTCTTTGCCCCCTGCCCGGAGGTCGCGGGGTCGACTCCGACCAACTACATAAGTTTTAACCAAATAATAGATGACACGTGGCGGCCATTAACTGGGCCACGTGTCATCGCTCCATTCGCTACCAAACATGCCAAGTCACCTGCCAACTGTCCGAATGCCATCCTACCATGCGTCGTACGACCTGCCATGTCAGCGTCCGTACGGACTGTACGGACTGTACAGTGAACAACCCTTTTTTTGCCTATTTGCAAATTTGAACAGAACGTGATATCTCTCGCTCCTGACATCCGTTTAACCCAAACGAGTTGCGTTGGGTTCGCAACGATGAGGCCTACGCTCTCGTCTGATTTGAAGTGATTCCGAGCACTTTGAATTTTTGAGCAAAATTTGATCCCCTGATCACTTAACAACTAGTCGGTCAGACCCCCTGAGAGAGGTAATCCTCCATAAAGGTTGTGTATTGTTTGACCCTTATCTGACCTAGGGTACCAACAAAATAACCCTTGCAAGTAACCTATGTAGTACCTATGTCAAGAAACCATGAAATAATACATGCATAGATGAATAGTCGTAAGTCAAGTCTACCATATGGGAAGGGTAACAAAGCTTGAAACCTTGAAAGCACTGCCTCTCACAGAGGTAAAGGTAATATCAAGATCCTCATATACGAATAGATCCCCAAAAATATATATGACGTTAAGAAGGTATTGGGGGTATATCCCCTCAATCAACCTCATGTGAACTCATGCTTAACTCCGGTGTAAGTGGAGCCTCTCGACATCACCAATTATACAATGGATTTCACCACTCCCTTAGTCAGACAAATATGTTTATTTAATAGCCTTGGAGAAGTTTACTCAAAAAATCCTATTCCAAGGCTCTAAATCCTAAGCTATTTTGTGCACCCTAGAAAATAAAATAGTTTCTAATCAATTTTAAATTATCAGTGTTGCTTTTAGTGGCCTTTCTTACTCAAAAAAGGTGTGGTCGTAAAACTAATGATTTTATGAATCAACAAGTAAAATAAATGAATATGAATAAAATGCAAAGTCCTAACTTCAATTCCCAATAAATGACAAGCTTTTCAAAATACAATTTTCAATTTATTTATGAAATTCCAAATGAGATGAAACCTTTCTATACATGTCCTAAGATCAATGATAAGGGCCCAAAAGATCAAATGGAAAAAATGCAAAATGCTTAATATTTTTGTATTTTCAATATAAAAGAATGAAAATGGAAGGACTGAACAACAACTTGATATAAAGATTATACTATATGTAAACAAGTACAAACCAAGTGGGATATCAAGAAGCAAACACCCATCCCAAGATGCAAGGACAATCAATGAAAATGATGATGATAAATTCAACCAAAGAAAGGTTTCCTATCATTCTACAAACACTTAAAATTCATAATAGATACCCAAGAAGACTCAACAACCATCCCCATATTTGAGGGCCAAATAGATGCAGATGCCGTAGATAGATGGTTGAATCTGTTAGAAGGATATTTCTTGGTTCACGAATTTTTCGACTGAGAAAGGATTATTTTCGCACTCCTCAAAGTCGCCCCCCATGTCAAGGACTGGTGGGAAACCTACTCGGAGCAACAGGGCGAGGGGGAACCCTCTATGTTCTCGGTCACACCCACTTGGAATTCTTTCTGAGATGCCATCAACGAACAATATTATCCCATGGGGAGATATGAGGACAAATACATACAATGGACTAAGCTGCGGCAACAAAGGGACCAAGATGTGCATGAGATGACGAATCTGTTTCATACCCTACACACAAAGTTAGGTATCAAAGATTCAGATAAACATTTGGTGTTAAAGTACCGTAGTTGTCTGCACAGATACATTCAGGAGGAAATGGAGTTCCTTGACATCTCCTCACTTGGTGTGGCGTACCGATATGCTGCCAAGATTGAGCAGAAGTTCAAACAGAAAAAGTGAGACTTTGGGTCTACGAATTAGAAGCAAGGGAAAGGTACCCCCAAACTGCAAAACAACAAAGGACCAAGCCAAGGCGGGGTGGCCTAGGACAACCCGCCAAAGCCACAAGCAAAGAACAACATGATGAAGCCAAAAAAGGACACGGGGAAGTGGTGTGAGTTCCATAAGAGCTCCTTTCACAAAAAAAGTGAGTGTCGGGCCAAGCAGTCACTAGTAGCCGAGATGAAGGCTTCTGAATCGGATGCATGCTCTAAATCTAAATCAAAACCCGATAAGGGGAATAATAGGGGGAAGCAGATTATCGATGCAGAGCCCAACACCACCGTTTCCACCACGAAGATCCAAAAGGAGGAACCAGAAGATCCAGAGGAGGTGGAGAGTCTCTTCCATTCCAAGATGTGGGTAAAGGGTTCCCCGTTGCAGTTCATTGTCGACAGCAGGAGCCAAAAGAACATCATCTTGGTAGAGGTCATGAAGCGACTGGGCTTGCTGACCACAACACACCCACAACCATACACATTCGGGTGGTTGCACCCAGGATGGGACCTCCACGTCAGCCAACAATGTCGCCTTCCCTACAACATCAATCCCTTCATAGATGAGGTATTATGTGACATTTCTCCTCTTGATTCTTTTGATGTATTATTAGGCCAACCGTACTTGTGGAAGCGACATGCTATGTATGAGTCCAGGCTTTGTGCTGTTATTATAACCTTGGGCAATAAGATGTACAGGATACCGGAGATAGCACTGTCTACCACCATCTCTTTGGTTACTGCAAAACAATGCAGTAAGCTCATTTCCAAAACTAGGAATTTTTTTTCCTGATGATTTGCCCTCAGGGAAAGAGGAAGAATGTGGCCATGACCTCCAAACAGGGCACCGCTGCATGAAAAAAATAGATGGATAAGTTCGTGGAGGAGTACGATGACATCTTCCACTCCCTCACAGGGGTGCGTCTACACTACCAGGTCAAGCACCCCATCGATCTGACCCTAGGTGCGTTGCTGCCCAATGGACCCATATATCGACGCTCTGTTCTGGAGAATGACAAAATCAACAGGTAGATTTAGGAGCCATTGCAGAAAGGTCACATCCGTCCGAGTTCATCACCCTGTGGGAGCCCGATCATGTTGGTGCAGAATAAGGATGGGACTTGGAGACTTTGCATTGACTATCGGGCACTAAACAAGATCACTGTTCGAAATAGGTACCCGATCCCACAGATTGATGACCTTCTGGACCAACTCAAGGGGGAGAAATATTTCAGCAAGATCAACTTGAAGACAGGGTATCACCAAGTAACAATTGAACCCTCTGATGTGTGGAAGACTGCCTTCAAGTCCAAGGAGGGCCTTTTTGAATGGTTGGTCATGCCATTTGGGTTGACGAATGCCCCTGCAACCTTCATGAGGATAATGGATGACATCCTATGACCCTTCACCAACTCATTTGTAGTGGTGCACTTGGATGACATTCTGATCTTAAGTCAGACTTGGGAAGAGCACATCCACCACATCCAGCAGGTCCTCCAAACACTGTGACAACACAAGTTGTGTGCCAATTTGGAGAAATGCACTTTTGGCATGAACCGGGTTCAATATCTGAGATACATTATTGAGGAGCGGGGGGTTCATGTGGATCCAGCAAAGATCCAAGTCATTCTGGATTGGTCAGCCCTAACCACCCTAACAGAGCTCCGTAGCTTTTTAGATCATGCCAATTTCTACCGTAGGTTTGTGTTGGGATTCTCTCATATCACTTGGCCCTTGAGTCAAGTCACTAGGGGAGGAGCTAAAGAAAAATTCTTTTGGTCCGAATCTCAACAAAAGGCATTCGAGGAGTTGAAGCATCGCCTCTTCTCTGCACCAGTTCTCACATTACCAGACTTGCAACAACCATTTGAGATTGAGACAGATGCCTCTAACTATGCCATTGGGGCAGTCCTTACTCAACATGGGCATCTAGTGGCATATCACAGTGAGACACTTTCTGACACAGTCTGGAAGTATCCCACTTATGACAAAGAAATGTATTCCATTGTGTAGGCTTGTCGGCAATGGAAGAATTACATTTTGGGAAAGGAAACGGTCATCCACACAGACCACTAAACCTTGCAGTTCATACAGACACAAGGGAAGTTGCAGAATGATTGCCATCAGAAGTGGTCCACATACCTACAACAGTTTCATTTGAAAATTAAGTACAAGAAAGGTAGCACCAGTAATGTTGCAGATTGCCTGAGTTGACCACCCATCATGGCGCTAACCACTGTACTCAACTCTTGTGGGCATGAGACTTTATATTTGTTGCTTCTCTATAGAAGTGATCCAGAATTCAGCCAGACATACAATGTACTCTTGGAGGGTAAGCAAGTTCCCAATTTTCTCCTCCAAGATGCCCTACTTTGTCACATGGGACAACTTTGTGTTCCTTCAAGAGAGTGTGCCAAGATGATTTGGGAGGTGGACTACAGTCGGTTCGCTGGGCATTTCGGGGTCGAAAAAACCATGTCAGTACTGCAAAAGTATTTCTATTGGCCGAACCTTCGATGGGATGTCGGGAAGTACATCAAGTCCTGCACTGCTTGCACCATTTCCAAATCGACCATCAAGAAGCAAGGCCTCTATACTTCGCTTCCTACCCCCAGTTGACCTTGGGAATCCAACTCTATGGATTACATGTCGTTCCTTCCTTCTACTAAGCATGGAAAGACTGTGTTTTTGTGGTCGTCGACCGATTCTCGAAGATGTCCATTATGATGGCCTGCAAGAAGAATATCACAGCAAAAGCCACTGCTAAACTGTTCTTTGAATGAGTGTGGGTACACTTTGGGATCCCATAGTCTATCATCTCAGATCGAGACAGCATGTTCCTCAGTACATTTTGGTCCAGCCTCTGGTCGATGCTGGACACCAAGCTCACCAAGTCCACAGCTTTACATCTACAAACTGATGGCCAGACAGAGGTCGTCAACCGGATGATTGTACACATTATGTGCATGTACAACTCAAAGCATCCATGCACATGGGATGAGAGCCTCCTCTATGTACTACACAACTACAACCAGGTTCTCCATAGCTCAACCGGACACATCCCCTTTCAAGTGGGCTTCGGATTCCAGCCACTATGTCCCATTGACGTAGCCATGCCATTTGCATCTACTCGGGCAGATTCAACGTATGTCCAGTCTGAGCCTGACAAGGAAAACAACTTCATTGAGCACATTTAGCACATCCACTAACAAGTTCATGACATCTTGGACAGATCCAATGCTAAGTACAAGCAACTACATGATCAACATCGGGTGCCAGACAACTTCCAGGTGGGTGACAAAGTCTGACTACATTTGCAAAAGAAGCACCTCGCTGGACCCTACCGCAAGATTCGCCCACTCCGATATGGGCCATACACCATCACCAAGGCTATAGGGGACAATGCCTTTAAGCTTGATATTCCACCATTCCTTGGTCTGCACCTAGTGTTCAATGTGGACCGCCTTCGACCCTACTTTCCACCTATACTAGAGACATCTGACATGGCAGAACAACTCACACCAATAGAGTTAAACCCAGATTGCATGGAAGAAGCCACAACTGATCGAATTATGAACACACAGATCAATAAAATCCTCCAACAGAGGATCCAACTATATCGAGTTGTCAAAGCAGGCCAACTCCTTCACCAGGGCAAGTGGCTCACCAGGGATTAAGTTCAACAGAAGTTTCCTCATCTCATGGAGGAACTCAATGCAATGGGGACCATTTTTTCCTAAGGGGGGAGGACTGATCCAGGTGGATATTTGTGGCCACCCACCTATTCCACTTGGACCCACGCCATTTTTTCTTTCATTTTTTCAGTTTCCTTAATTGTAGCATAATTTACTATTTTTAGCAGTTCTTCGGGTCCTGAACTTTCGAAGCTATTTTGAGGCCCTAAACGATGTTTTTTGGGCATGAATGGGTCGGAAAATATGAGTTTATTATAGACTCAATATTCATTGTCAGTGGTGTATTCCTCAGATAGATCTTTCTAACGATGTATCATGTGCGTCAAACGAAGATAGTATGCCAAAGTTACGACCCCAGGAAATTGATGTACCAATTTACCCCAACGGGGCCCATATTCTTGCGTTTCATCTCCTAGGGTTAGGTTTTTGGATGTTTAGGGTTTGCCATTTTTTCTCAATAATATATAGGCCTTCGAGGCTCATTATAACAGAGAGTTTAGAGGCCAGTAGCCACAAAATCTCTTCTCAGAGATAAGCTACCGGTGCCCTAGCTAGTTTATTTCCATTCTGTCTGTAAGCATTTTTCAGTCATTTGTTATTAATGAAATGAAGTCTTATTTCCACTGCATCTCTGTGTTTATGTGTATTTCTGTATTTCATTGTATTCCTACATAAATCCAGATCAGTGGTATCAGAGATGTCTACTTGTTCTCGATCTTTCTTTGCATGTCCCCAACGAGGTCGGGGTATAAGGAGTTGGGGCTCGATCTAGTTAAACCTTTGCAAGATTAGCCTCAGAAACCCCAACGACCACCCATGGGGGAAGAAAATAAAGATGAGGGAGCAGGATATCCTATCAAAATTTTGCTCAAGGAGGCCCTCGAGAAACAATGGAACACGATGATGGACAACTTTGCCCAGATTCTTCAACGGATTCCCACTAGCGGCACATCGACATCCAACAGCCACTTTGGAGGCACCGCTCCTTTCAAGGTACAAGTAAACTTTGACATTCCCATATTTGAGGGCCAAATAGATGTAGATGTCATAGATAGATAGTTGAATTTGTTAGAAGGATATCTCTCGGTTCATAAATTTTCCGACCGAGAAAGGATTATTTTCACACTCCCCAAAGCCGCCCCCCATGTCAAGGACTGGTGGGAAACCTACTTGAAGCAACAGGGTGAGGGGGAACCCTCTCTATTCTTGGCCACACCCACTTGGAATTCTTTCCGAGACGCCATCAAGGAACAATATTATCCTGTGGGGAGCTATGAGGACAAATACATACAATGGACTACGTTGCGACAACAAAGGGACCAAGATGTGCATGAGATGTCGAATCTGTTTCATACCCTACGAACAAAGTTGGGTATCAAAGATTCAGAGAAACATTTTGTGTTAAAGTACTGCAGTTGTCTTCACAGATACATTCAGGAGGAAATGGAGTTCCTCGACATATCCTCGCTTGGTGTGGCATACCGATATGTTGCCAAGATTGAGCAGAAGTTCAAATAGAAAAAGAAAGACTTTGGGTCTGCGAATCAGAAGCAAGGGAAAGGTACCCCCAAACCATAGAACAAAGGACCAAGCCAAGGTGGGGTGGCCCAGGAAAAAACACCAAAGCCACAAGCAAAGAAAAACACCACGAAGCCAAAAAAGGACACGGGGAAGTGGTGTGGGTTCCATAAGAGCTCCACTCACAACAAAAGTGAGTGTTGGGCCAAGAAGTCATTGGTAGCTGAGTTGAAGGCTTCTGAATCGGATGCATGCTCCCACTCTGAATCAGAATCTGATAAGGGGAATGATAGGGGGAATCATATTATCAATGCAGAGCCCAACACCACCATTGCCACCATGAAGATCCAGAAGGAGGAACCAGAAGATCCAGAGGAGGTGGAGCGTCTCTTCCATTCCAAGATGTGGGTAAAGGGTTCCCCATTGTAGTTCCTTGTCGACAGCGGTAGCCAGAAGAACCTCATCTCAATAAAGGGCGTGAAGCAGTTGGGTTTGCCGACCATAGCACACCCACAACCACACACCATCGGGTGGTTGCACCAAGGACGGGACCTCTGTGTCAGCCAACGATGTCACCTTTTCTATAGCATCAAGCCCTTCACGGATGAGGTATTATGTGACATTGCTCCTCTTGATGTTTCTGATGTATTATTAGGCCGATCGTACTTGTGGAAGCAACATGCTATGTATGAGTCTAGGCCTCGTGTTGTTATTATCACCTTGGGCAATAAGATGTACAAGATACCGGAGATAGCACTGCCTACCACCATCTCTTTGGTTACTGCAAAACAATGCAGTAAGATCATTTCCAAAACCAGGAAATTTGCTTTCCTGATGATCCTCCCTCAGAGAAAGAGGAAGATTGTGGCCATGACCTCCAGACAGGGCCCCACTGCATAAAAACAACAGATGGATAAGGTCGTGTCGGAGTATGATGACATATTCACCTCCCCCGTAGGGGTGCCTCTACACTGCCAGGTCAAGCACCCCATCGATCTGAACCCAGGTGTGCCACTGCCCAATGGACCCATCTATCAGGGCTCTTTTCTGGAGAATGACAAAATCAAGAGGCTAAGTCAGGAGCTGTTGCAGAAAGGTCACATCCAACCGAGTTCATCACTCTGTGGGAGCCTGATCATGTTGGTGCAGAAGAAGAATGGGACTTGGAGACTTTGCATTGACTATCGGGCACTGAACAAGATCACTGTTCAAAATAGGTACCTGATCCCACGAATTGATGACCTTCTGGACCAACTCAAGGGGGTGAAATATTTCAGCAAGATCGACTTGAAGTCGGGGTATCACCAGGTACCAATTGAACCCTCTGATGTGTGCAAGACTGCCTTCAATTCCAAGGAGGGCCTTTTTGAATGGTTGGTCATGCCATTTGGGTTGTTGAATGACCCTGCAACCTTCATGAGGCTAATGGACGACATCCTATGGCCATTCACTAACTCATTTGTAGTGGTGTACTTGGATGACATTCTAATCTTTAGCCATACTTGGAAAGAGCACCTCCACCACATCCGGCAGGTCCTCCAAACACTTCGACAACACAAGTTGTGTGCCAATTTGGAGAAATGCACTTTTGGCATGACCCAGGTTCAGTATCCAGGATAGATTATTGATGAGAGGGGGTTTCATGTGGATCCAACAAAGATCCAAGTCATTCAGGATTGGCCAGCCCCAACCACCCTAATAGATCTCCACAACTTTTTAGGTCTTGCCAATTTCTACCATAGGTTTGTGTTGGGATTCTCTCATATCACTTGGCCCTTGAGTCAAGTCACCAAGGGAGGAGCTGAAGAAAAATTCCTTTGGTCTGAATCTCAACAGAAGGCATTCAAGGAGTTGAAGCATCGCCTCTGCTCTGCAGCAATGCTCACATTACCAGACTTGCAACAACCATTTGAGATCGAGATAGATGCCTCTGACTATGCCATTGGGGAAGTCCTTACTCAACATGGGAATCCAGTGGAATATCATAGTGAGACACTTTCTGACATAGTTCGGAAGTATCCCACTTATGAAAAAGAAATGTATTCCATTGTGAGGCTTGTAAGTAATGGAAGAATTACATTTCGGGAAAGGAAACGGTCATCCACATAGACCACCGACCCCTGCAGTTCATACAGACACAAGGGAAGTTGCAGAACAATTGCCATCATAAGTGGTCCACATACCTGCAACAGTTTCATTTGAACATTAAGTACAAGAAAGGCAGCACCAATAATGTTGCATACTTCCTCAGTCGACCACCCATCGTGGTGCTAACCACTGTGCTCAACTCTTGTGGGAACCAGACTTTGGATTGGCCGCTTCTCTACACAAGTGATCCAGAATTTGGCCACACATACAATACACTCTTGGGGGGTAAACAAGTTCCCAATTTTCACCTCCAAGATGCTCTGCTTTGTCACCTGGGACACCTTTGTGTTCCTTCAAGCGAGCGTGCCAAGATGATTTGGGAGGTGCAATACAGTCAGGTCGTTGGGCATTTCGGGGTTGAGAAAACCATGGTAGTACTGCAAAAGTATTTCTATTGGTTGAACCTTCGACATGATTTAGGGAAGTACATCAAGTCCTGCACTACTTGCGCCATTGCCAAACCGACCATCAAGAAGAAAGGCCTCTATACTCCGCTTCCTACCCCCAATCAACCTTGGGAATCCATCTCTATGGATTACATGTCGGGCCTTCCATCTACTAATCATGGCAATGATTGTGTTTTTGTGGTCGTCGACCAATTCTCGAAGATGTCCATTATGATGGCCTGTAAGAAAAATATCACACCAGAAGCCACTGCTAAACTCTTCTTTGAACGAGTGTGGGTACACTTTGGGATCCCATAGTCTATCATCTCAGATCGGGACAACAGGTTCCTTAGTACATTTTGGTCCAATCTCTGGTCGATACTAGACACCAAGCTCACCAAGTCCACATCTTTCCATCCACAAACTAATGACCAGACAGAGGTCGTCAACCAGATGATTGTACACATTCTACGCATGTACGACTCAAAGCATCCACGCACATGGGATGAGAGCCTCCCCTATGTACAACACAACTACAACTGAGCTCTGCATAGCTCAACCAGCCACAGCCCCTTTCAAGTGGGCTTGGGATTCCATCCAGTATGTCCCATTGACGTAGCCATGCCATTTGCGGCTACTCGGGCAGATTCAGCCCATGTCTAGTCTGAGGCTGAGAAGGAAAATAGCTTCATTGAGCGCATTCATCACATCCACCAACAATTTCATGACATCTTAGACAAAGCCAATGTTAAGTACAAGCAACGAAATGATCAACATTGGGTGCCACACAACTTCCAAGTAGGTGACAAAGTGTGGCTACATTTGCAAAAGGAGCACCTCGCTGGACCCTATCGCAAGATTCGCCCACTCCAATATGGGCCATACACCATCACCAAGGCTATAGGGGACAATGTATTTGAGCTCGATATTCCACCATTCCTTGGTCCACACCCAGTGTTCAATGTGGACCGCCTTCGACCCTACTTTCCACCTCTACTAGAGACATCCGACATGGTAGAACAACTCACACCAACAGAGTTAAACCCAGATTGCATGGAACAAGCCACAACTGATCGAATTATGGACACATAGATCAAGAAAACCTACCAACAGAGGATCCAGCTGTATCGAGTTTTCAAAGCAAGCCAACTCCTTCATCAGGGCAAGTGGCTCACCAGGGACCAAGTTCAGCAGAAGTTTCCTCATCTCATGGAGGAACTCAACGCAATGGGGACCATTGCTTCCTAAGGGGGGAGGACTGATCCAGGTGGATATTGGTGGGCACCCACCTATTCCACTTGGACCCACACCATTTTTTCTTTCATTTTTCCAGTTTCCTTAATTGTATCACAATTTACTATTTTTAACAGTTCTTCGGGTCCTGAACTTCCGGAGCTGTTTTGAGGCCCTAAACGACATTTTTTGGGCATGAATGGTGCAGTGAATATTAGTCCATTTCGGACTCGATATTCACTATCAACGGTGTATTCCTCAGATAGATCTTTCTAATGATGTATCATGTGTGTCAAATGGAGATAGTATGCTAAAGTTATGAACTCGGGAAATTGATGTACCAATTCACCCTAATGGGGCCATATTCTGGCGTTTAATCTCCTAGGGTTAGGTTTTTGGATGTTTAGGGTTTTCCATTGTTTCTCAATAATATATAGGCCTTTGAGCCTCATTGTAACAGAGAGTTCAGAGGCCAATAGTTGCCACATCTCTTCCCAGAGATAAGCTACCAATGCCCTAGCTAGTTTATTTCCATTCCATCTGTAAGCATTTTTCAGTCATTTGTTATTAATGAAATGAAGTCTTATTTCCGCTGCATCTTTTCGTTTATGTGTATTTCCATATTTCATTGTGTTCCTACATAAATCTAGATCAGTGGTATCAGAGCAGTCTTCTCGTTCTCGATCTTTCTTTGCATGTCCCCAATGAGGTTGGGGTATAAGGAGTTGGGGCTCGATCTTGTTGAACCTTTGCAAGATCAGCCTCACAAACCCCAACGACTGCCCATGGGGGAAGAAAATAAAGATGACAGAGTAGGATATCCTATCAAAATGTTTATCAAGGAGGCCCTCAAAAAATAAAGGAACGCGATGATGGACAACTTTGCCCAGATTCTTCAACGGATTCCCACTAGCGATGCATCGACATCCAACAACCACTCTGGAGGCACCGCTCCTTTTAAGGTACAAGTAAAATTTGAAATTCCCATATTTGAGGGACAAATAGATGTAGATTTCATAGATAGATGGTTGAATCTATTGGAAGGATATTTCTCGGTTCATGAATTTTCTGACCAAGAAAGGATTATTTTCGCACTCCCCAAAGCCCGCCCCCATGTCAAGGACTAGTGGGAAACCTACTCGGAGCAACAGGGCAAGGGGGAACCCTCTCTGTTCTCAGCCAGACCCACTTGGAATTATTTCCGAGACCCCATCAAGAAAAAATATTATCCCATGGGGAGCTATGAGGAAAAATACATACAATGGACTACGTTGTGGCAGTAAAGGGAACAAGATGTGCATGAGATGATGAATCTATTTCATACCCTATGCACAAAGTTGGGTATCAAATATTCAGAGAAAAATTTGGTGTTAAAGTACCACAGTTGTCTACACAGATACATTCAGGAGGAAATGGAGTTCCTCGACATCTCCTCACTTGGTGTGGCGTACCGATATGCTGCCAAGATTGAGGAGAATTTCAAACAGAAAAAGCGAGACTTTGGGTCTGCGAATCAAAATCAAGGGAAAGGTACCCCCAAACTTCAGAACAAAGCACCAAGCCAAGGCGGGGTGGCCCAGGACAACCTGCCAAAGCCACAAGTAAAGAACAACACCATGAACCCAAAAAAGGACACAGGGAAGTGGTGTGAGTTCCATATGAGCTCCACTCACAACAAAAGTGAGTGTCGGGCCAAGCAGTCACTGGTAGCCGAGTTGAAGGCTTATGAATTGGATGCATGTTTTGACTCTGAATTAGAATATGACAAGGGGAATGATAGGGGGAAGCAGATTATCGATGCGGAGCCCAACACCACCGTTGCCACCATGAATATACATAAGGAGGAACCAAGAGATCCAGAGGAGGCAGAGTGTCTCTTCCATTCCAAGATGTCGGTAAAGGGTTCCCCATTGCAGTTCATTATCGAGAGCGGGAACCAGAAGAACCTCATCTCGGTAGAGGTTGTGAAGCGGTTGGGCTTGCCAACCACAGCACACCCACAACCATACACCATCGGGTGGTTTTACCAAGTACAAGACCTCCACGTCAGCTAATAATGTCGCCTTCCCTACAGCATCAAGCCCTTCACGGATGAGTTATTATGTGTCATTTCTCCTCTTGATGTTTCTTATGTATTATTAGGCCAACCGTACTTATAGGGAGTGACATGCTGTGTATGAGTCCAGGCCTC
Organism: Picea mariana; assembly: GCA_032191745.1. Classification (NCBI taxonomy): domain Eukaryota; kingdom Viridiplantae; phylum Streptophyta; class Pinopsida; order Pinales; family Pinaceae; genus Picea; species Picea mariana. The sequence goes on along the minus strand of JASDQU011102499.1, from coordinate 14,417 downwards.
GTGTTGTTATTATCACCTTGGGAAATAATATGTACAGGATACCGGAGATAGCACCGCCTGCCACCATCTCTTTGGTTACAGCAAAACAATGCAGTAAGCTCATTTCCAAATATAGAAAATTTGTTTCCCTGATGATCCACCCTCAAGGAAAAAGGAAGACTGTGGCCATGACCTCCAGACAGGGCCCCGCTGCACGAAAACAACAGATGGATAAGGTCATGGAGGAGTACGATGACATATTCACGTCCCCCGTAGGGGTGCCTCTACACTGCCAGGTCAAGCACCCCATCGATCTGACACCAGGTGTGTCGCTGCCCAATGGACCCATCTATCAACACTCTATTCTAGAGAATGACGAAATCAAGAGGCAGATTCAAGAGCTGTTGCAAAAAGGTCACATCCGACCGAGTTCATCACCCTGTGGGAGCCCGATCATGTTGGTGCAGAAGAACGATGGGACTTGGAGATTTTGCATTGACTATCAGGCACTGAACAAGATCATTGTTCGAAATAGGTACTTGATCCCACGGATTGATGACCTTCTGGACCAACTCAAGGGGGTGAAATATTTCAGCAAGATCGACTTGAATTCTGGGTATTACCAGGTACGAATCAAACCCTCTGATGTGTGGAAGACTTCCTTCGAGTCCTAGGAGGGCCTTTTCAAATGGTTGGTCATGGAATTCGGGTTGACAAATGCCCCTGCAACCTTCATGAGGCTAATGGAAAACATCCTACAACCATTCACCAACTCATTTGTAGTGGTGTACTTGGATGACATTTTGATCTTCAACTAGACTTGGGAAGAGCACCTCCACCACATCCGATAGGTCCTCCAAACACTGCGACAACACAAGTTGTGTGCCAATTTGGAGAAATGCACTTTTGGCATGACCCAGGTTCAATATCTG
>JASDQU011102499.1:0-13486 GCA_032191745.1 Picea mariana | reverse complement strand
CATTTGTAGTGGTGTACTTGGATGACATTTTGATCTTCAACTAGACTTGGGAAGAGCACCTCCACCACATCCGATAGGTCCTCCAAACACTGCGACAACACAAGTTGTGTGCCAATTTGGAGAAATGCACTTTTGGCATGACCCAGGTTCAATATCTGGGATACATTATTGATGAGCGGGGGGTTCATGTGGATCCAACAAAGATCCAAGTCATTCAGGATTGGCCAGCCCTAACCACCCTAATAGAGCTCCGCATCTTTTTAGGTCTTGCCAATTTCTACCATAGGTTTGTGTTGGGATCTCTCATATCACTTGGCCCTTGAGTCAAGTCACCAAGGGAGGAGCTAAAGAAAAATTCTTCTGGTTTGAATCTCAACAGAAGGCGTTCAAGGAGTTGAAGCATCGCCTCTGCTCTGCACTAGTGCTCACATTACCAGACTTGCAACAACCATTTGAGATTGAGACAGATGCCTCTGACTATGCCATTGGGGAAGTCCTTACTAAACATGGGAATCTAGTGGCATATCATAGTGGGACACTTTCCAACACAGTCCAGAAGTATCCCACTTATGACAAAGAAATGTATTCCATTGTGCAGGCTTGTCGGCAATGGAAGCATTACATTTTTGTAAAGGAAATGGTCATCCAAACAGACCATCGACCCCTGCAGTTCATACAGACACAAGGGAAGTTGTATAACGATCGCCATCAGAAGTGGTCCACATACCTGCAACAGTTTCATTTGAACATTAAGTACAAAAAAGGAAGCACCAATAATGTTGCAGACTGCCTCAGTCAACCACCCATCGTGGCGCTAACCACTATGCTCAACTCTTGTGGGCACGAGACTTTCGATTGGCTGCTTCTCTACACAAGTGATCCAGAATTCGGCCACACGTACAATACACTCTTGGAGGGTAAGCAAGTTCCCAATTTTCACCTCCAGGATGCCCTTCTTTGTCACCTAGGAAACTTTTGTGCTCCTCCAAGTGAGCATTCCAAGATGATTTGGGAGGCGCACTACAGTCGGGTCGCTAGGCATTTTGGGGTCAAGAAAACCATGGGAGTACTAGAAAAGTATTTCTATTGGCCAAACCTTCGACAGGATGTCAGGAAGTACATCAAGTCCTGCACTGCTTGCGCCATTGCCAAACTGACCATCAAGAAGCAAGTCCTCTATACTCCGCTTCCAACCCCCAGTCGACCTTGGGAATCCATGTCTATGGATTACATGTCAGGCCTTCCTTCTACTAAGCATGGAAATGACTGTGTTTTTGTGGTCGTCGACTGATTCTCGAAGATGTCCATTATGATGGCCTGCAAGAAGAATAACATAGCAGAATCCACTGCTAAACTCTTCTTTGAACGAGTGTGGGTACACTTTGGGATCTGACAGTCTATCATCTCAGATTAGGACAACAAGTTCCTCAGTACATTTTGGTCCAGCCTCTGGTCGATGCTGGACAACAACCTCACCAAGTCCACAGCTTTCCATCCGCAAACTGATGGCCAAACAGAGGTCGTCAATCGGATGATTGTACACATTCTGCGCATGTACAACTCAAAGCATCCATGCACATGGGATGAGAGCCTCCCCTATGTACAACACAGCTACAACCAGGCTATTCATAGCTCAACCAGCCATAGCCCCTTTCAAGTGGGCTTGGGATTCCATCCACTATGTCCCATTGACGTAACCATACCATTTGTGGCTACTCGGGCATATTCAGCCCATGTCTAGTCTGAGGTTGACAAGGAAAATAGATTCATTCAGTGCATTCAACACATATTCCAACAAGTTCATGACATCTTGGATAGAGCCAATTCTAAGTACAAGCAACGACATGATCAACATTGGGTGCCACACAACTTCCAGGTGGGCGACAAAGTGTGGCTACATTTGCAAGAGGAGTTCCTCGCTGGACCCTACTGCAAGATTCACCCACTCCAATATGGGCCATACACCATCACCAAGGTTGTAGGGGACAATTCCTTTGATCTCGGTATTCCACCATTCCTTGGTCTGCACCCAGTGTTCAACGTGTACCGCCTTCGACCCTACTTTCCACCTCTACTAGACACATCCAACATGGTAGAACAACTCACACCAACAGAGTTAAACCCAGATTGCATGGAACAAGCAACAACTAATCGAATTATGGACATACAGATCAAGAAAACCTGCCAACAGAGGATCCATCTATATCGAGTTGTCAAAGCAAGCCAACTCCTTCACCAGGGCAAGTGGCTCACTAGGGACCAAGTTTAGCAGAAGTTTCCTCATCTCATAGAGGAACTCAATGCAATGGGGACCATTGATTCCTAAGGGGGGAGGACTGATCCAGGTGAATATTGGTGGCCAACCACCTATTCCACTTGGACCCACACCATTGTTTCTTTCAGTCTTTCAGTTTCCTTAATTGTAGCACAATTTACTTTTTTTAGCAGTCCTTCAAGTCCAGAACTTCCGGAGCTGTTTTGAGGCCCTAAACGGAATTTTTTGGGCATGAATGGTTCGATGAATATGAGTCTGTTCCAGAATCAATATTCGTTGTTAGTGATGTATTCCTCAGATAGATATTTCTAACGATGTATTATGTGCGTCAAACGGAGATAGTATGCCAAAGTTACGACCCCGGGAAATTGATGTACCAATTTACCCCAACGGGGCCCATATTCTAGCGTTTCATCTCCTAGGGTTAGGTTTCTGGATGTTTAGGGTTTTCCATTATTTCTCAATAATATATAGGCCTTCGAACCTCATTGTAACAGAGAGTTCAGAGGCCGGTAGCCGCCACTTCTCTTCTCAGAGATAAGCTACCAACGCCCTAGCTAGTTTATTTCCATTCTGTCTGTAAGCATTTTTCAGTCATTTGTTATTAATGAAATGAAGTCTTATTTCCACTGCATCTCTATGTTTATGTGTATTTCTGTATTTCATTGTGTTCCTACAAAAATCCAGATCAGTGGTATCAGAGCAGTCTGCTCATTCTCAATTTTTCTTTGCATGTCCCCAACGAGGTCGGGGTATAAGGAGTTGGGGCTCGATCTGGTTGAACCTTTGCAAGATCAGCCTCACAAACCCCAATGACCACCCATGGGGGAAGAAAAGAAAGATGAGCGAGTGGGATATCCTATCAAAATGTTTCTCAAGGAGGCCCTCGAGAAACCAAGGAACGCAATGATGGAAAAATTTGCCCAGATTCTTTAACGGATTCCCACTAGTGGCGCATCGACATCCAACAACCACTCTGGAGGCGCCGCTCCTTTTAAGGTACAAGTAAACTTTGACATTCCCATATTTCAGGGCCAAATACATGTAGATTTCATAGATAGATGGTTGAATCTCTTAGAAGGATATTTCGTGGTTCATGAATTTTCCGACTGAGAAAGGATTATTTTCGCACTCCTCAAAGCCACCCCACATGTCAAGGACTGGTGAGAAACCTACTCGAAGCAACAGGGAGAGGAGGAACCCTCTCTATTCTTGGCCACACCCCCTTGGAATTATTTTCGTGATGCCATCAAGGAACAATATTATCCCGTGGGGAGCTATGAGGACAAATACATACAATGGACTATGCTGCGGCAGCAAAGAGACCAAGATGTGCATGAGATGAAGAATTTGTTTCATACCCTACGCACAAAGTTGGGTATCAAAGATTCAAAGAAACATTTGGTGTTAAAGTACTGCAGTTGTCTGCAAAGATACATTCAGGAGGAAATGGAGTTCCTCGACATCTCCTCGCTTGGTGTGGCGTACTGATATGCTGACAAGATTGAGTAGAAGTTCAAACAGAAAAAGAGAGACTTTGGGTCTGCGAATCAGAAGCAAGGGAAAGGTACCCCAAAAACACAGAAAAAAGGACCAAGCCAAGGCGGGGCAGCCTAGGACAACCCTCCCAAGCCACAAGAAAAGAACAACACCACAAAGCCAAGAAAGGACACGGGGAAGTGGTGTGAGTTCCATAAGAGCTCCACTCACAACAAAAGTGAGTGTAGGGCCAAGCAGCCACTGGTAGCCGAGTTGAAGGCTTCTGAATCGGATGCATGCTTTGACTCTGAATCAGAACCCGACAAGGGGAATAATAGGGGAAGCAGATTATCAATGTGGAGCCCAACACCACCGTTGCCACCACAAAGATCTAGAAGGAGGAACCAAAAGATCCAGAGGAGGCAGAGCATCTCTTCCATTCCAAGATGTGGATAAAGGGTTCCTCATTGCAGTTCATTGTCGACAGTGGGAGAAAGAAGAACCTCATCTCGGTAGAGGTTGTGAAGCGACTAGGCTTGCTGACCACAAAACACCCACAACCATACACCATCGGGTGGTTGCACCAAGGACAGGACCTCCGCGTCAGCCAAAAATGTCGTCTTCCCTATAGCATCAAGCCCTTCACGGATGAGGTATTATGTGACATTGCTCCTCTTGATGGTTCTAATGTATTATTAGGCCAACCATACTTGTGGAAGCAACGTGGTGTGTATGAGTCTAGGCCTCGTGTTGTTATTATCACTTGGGCAATAAGATGTACAGGATATCGGAGATAGCACCGCCTACCACCATCTCCTTGGTTACTACAAAACAATGTAGTAAGCTCATTTCCAAAACCAGGAATTTTTTTTTCCTGATGATCCACCCTCAGGGAAAGAGAAAGACAGGGCCCCGCTGCACGAAAACAACAAATCTACACTGCTAACTCAAGCACCCCATCGATCTAACCCTAGGTGCACCACTTCCCAATGGACCCATCTATCGGCACTCTGTTCTGAAGAATGACAAAATCAAGAGGTAGATTCAGGAGTTGTTGCAGAAAGGTCACATCCGGCTGAGTTCATCACCCTGTGGGAGCCCGATCATGTTGGTGCAGAAGAAGGATGGGACTTGGAGACTTTACATTGACTATCAGGCACTGAACAAGATCACTGTTCGAAATAGGTACCCGATCCCACGGATTGATGACCTTCTGGTCCAACTCAAGGGGGCGAAATATTTCAGCAAGATCGACTTGAATTCGGGGTATCACCAGGTACCAATCGAACCCTTTGATGTGTGGAAGACTGCCTTCAAGTCCAAGGAGGGCCTTTTCGAATGATTGGTCATGCCATTTGGGTTGACGAATGTCCTTGCAAACTTCATGAGGCTAATGGACAACATCCTATGGCCATTCACCAACTCATTTGTAGTGGTGTACTTGGATGACATTCTGATCTTCAACCAGACTTGGGAAGAGCACCTCCACCACATCCGGCAGGTCCTCCAAACACTAGGACAACACAAGTTTTGTGCCAATTTGGAGAAATGCACTTTTAGCATGACCCAGGTTCAGTATCTGGGATACATTATTGATGAGAGGTGGGTTCATGTGGATCCAATAAAGATCCAATTCATTCGGGATTGGCCAGCCCCAACCACCCTAACAGAGCTCCGCAACTTTTTAGGTCTTGCCAATTTCTACTATAGGTTTGTGTTGGGATTCTCTCATATCACTTGGCCCTTGAGTCAAGTCACCAAGGATGTTTAGGGTTTTCCATTGTTTCTCAATAATATATAGGCATTTGAGCCTCATTGTAACAGAGAGTTCAGAGGCCAGTAGCCGCCACATCTTTTCTCAGAGATAAGCTACCAGCGCCCTAGCTAGTTTATTTCCATTCTGTCTGTAAGCATTTTTCAGTCATTTTTTATTAATGAAATGAAGTCTTATTTTCGCTACATCTCTGTGTTTATGTGTATTTTTGTATTTTATTGTGTTCCTACATAAATCTGAACCATGAAAAACACTTAAGAATGGTGTTATAGGTATTGAGGGAGCATCAATTGTATGCCAAATTGAGCAAGTGCTTATTCTACCAGAAGCAAATTCATTATTTGGGCCATATCATTTTAGAGGAAGGGATAACAGTGGATCCATAAATGATACGAGCCATTGAAGGATGGCCAACACCAAGGAATGTCTTGGAGGTGAGGTCATTCATAGGCCTTGCAGGTTACTATAGGAGATTCATTGAAGGATTCTCAAAGATTTCACACCCAATCGTTTCCTTGCAGAAGAAGGGTGTGAAGTTTGAGTGGACAGAAGATTGTGAAATAAATTTCCAGCACTTGAAGCATTTATTAACAAGTGCTCCAATACTAAGGATTGTTGATCCAAATGAAGACTTAATTATATGCATTGATGCATGTAAAGAAGATCTTGGTAGATTCCTTAGTCAAAATGGTTATGTGGTGTGCTATGAATCAAGGAAGTTGAAGGAGCATCAAATATACTATGGTACTTGTGATTTGGAGTTGGAAGCCATAATGCACGCCTTTAAGATGTGGAGGCACTATCTCATGGGAAAAATATTTGAGTTGAGGACAGAGCATAGTGGTCTGAATTATTTATTTGGAAAACCAACTCTAAATGCCAGGAAAAGCAAGTGGTTAGAATTCCTTAGCGAATATGACTTTGATATAAAGCATATCAAAGGTAAGGAGAACAAGGTGGTTGATGCACTTAAGAGGAGGGTGCATGAGATGCATTCTACAACCATTAGCATGTACCGATCAGATTTGAAAGACATAATCTTAGAGGCTGCAAAATCATATTTACCGTACATGGAAATAAAGACAAAATTACAACAAGGTATTTTGCAGCAGAAAAGTGAAGAATATAAGCTAAAAAATGATGAAATTCTCATGTACAGGGGCATAATTTATGTGCCAAATTCTCAGGATTTGAAAAATCTGATATTGGGAGAAATGCATAATGTGCCTTATGTTGGGCACCCAAGTTACCAGACAACTATTGCAGCTATCAAGAGACAATATTGTTGGTCAGGCATGAAGAAAGAAGTTGTTTATTTTATTGCCAAGTGTATGGAATGCTAAAAGGTCAAGGCTGAACATAGACACCCAAATGGTTTGCTACAACTATTTCCCATTCCTGAGTGGAAATGGGTAGTTGTAACAATGGATTTGATCACTAAGCTACCTAGAACTAGCAAGCATCATGATTCTATCATGGTAGTGGTGGATAAGCTTACTAAAGTTGCCCATTTTATTCCAGTAAAGATCACACACAAGGAAACCAACATTGCTGATATTTATATTTGAGAAATTTCTCGATTATATGGAATACCCAAGACAATTGTGTCTGACAGAGATCCAAAATTTACATCAAATTTTTGGAAAGGATTATTCAATGGATTTGTAACAAATATGCATTTGAGCACAACTTATCATCCATAGTTAGATGGAAAGACAAAAAGGGTGAATCAGGTGATAGAAGACATGTTAAGGATGTATGTGATGGATAAACCATCCAAATGGGAGGATTATTTTCATTTGGTAGAGTTTGGTTATAACAATGGGTACCAAGCATATCTAAAGAGGAGCCCATTTGAGGCACTTTATGGAAGAAAGTGCAACACACCAGTAAGCTGTGACAACCCAACAAACATAGTAGTAGTTGGTCCATAATTACTTAGGGAAATGGAAAAGAAAATAATAAAAATAAAATAGAATTTAAAGGATTCCCATGACAGACAAAAAAGTTGTGTTGATAAAGGTAGAACTCATAGATAATTTAAAGTGGGTGACCATGTGTTCTTAAAATGAAAGGCCTATAGAAGTTCCCTGAAGTTGGGAAATTGTTCCAAGCTCTAAGATCATTATTGTGGGTCGTTTGAAATCCTGGGAAGGATTGGACCCGTAGCATACATGCTTCCCTTACCTGCATCAATGTGTATTCATAATGTATTCCATGTATCATTTCTTAGAACGTATGTACTTGATGTTACTCATGTCACTGATTGGAATGTGATTCAGGTGGAGCAATAAGATGAATTTCAGGTGTATCCAGTGTGCATATTGGATCGAAATATCAAGCAACTTCAGAATTGATCCAATGGCTAGTAAAGGTCCAATGGACCTATTACGGTCCCGAGGATCCAACTTGGGAGCATGAGGATGCTATGCCAGCAGAGTATCTGCATCTTTTTGAATACTTTTTAAGTTTTGATTGTATATATGTATATACTACACTGAGGACAATGAACAAATAAGGGGGAGGGGAATGTAACACCCCTAGGACGAACCCCAACTATAAATGTAAATATAAATGTACATATGTATATAAGTTGGTGAGTTGTTTGTATCAAGTCTTGGACTTAGTATTGTGTGCACATTCCATAGTATAATGTGCACCTGTGCAAGTGCACAAGGATGGCACACTAAAAGAAGAGTGCACACATCCCAAGATTCCATGCATATCAACTTAAGTGTGCAATCTTGAGGCTAGAGAGCCGCACACTAAAAGAAGAGTGCACACATCTCATGATTCCGTGCACATCGGCTTAAGTGCACAATCTTGAGGCTAGAGAGCCTTTGTATATATCTTTTTGTTTTTTAGGCTAGTGAGCCTGGATGTAAAAAGGCTAGCACACCTATATTGTAAAAGTAAATGTAATAACACACAATATTGATGAAAACACATCACTATGGCAGACCAACCATGTAAAAGAGTAAGGGGGAATAAAATCCACTAGATAGGGAAAGGGGGATAAAAGTTGAGAATAAGGGGATAAGCTAGGGGGATTAAGAAATAATATATTAATATTCCTTAAAGTATAAAGTATGGATAATCAATTTATCCTAATTTATAAGGATGGGGACAAGTGGGCCCAAGGTAGCTCTCAACATGGAAAGTGTCAAGTTGGGAACATGCATACATATAGTTTGGAATTAGTTCATTTTTCAATCATTCTATCATCATTCCTTCAGTCATTCAGATGTCACCCGTACCCTGTTGTTACTATTCTTGTTCATGTACATGTACCTTGGTTAGCTTTGGAGCTGGACTGAAGAAGTGGTTTGTCAAGCCTATAGGATATTGAAGAGGTGGGTTGTCAGGCTCGTGAGCTTTCTCTCCAGGTGAGAGAATTGTTGGGAATTGATTCCTAAAGGTGCCAAATTGCAGCTACAGGGCTCTGAGACTTCTTGTTCGACCTGTTGTTGAATCCCTGGAAAGGAAGTGGGGCATTCAAGGGATTATTGAGCAAAGAAGGGGTACACTTCCTGGGGTGGGACAAGCACATGGGGAATGAGGGATTGTAGGTTGTTAGTTTGAGTTGGCACCTGTGATTGAGTTTCCTATTGTTTGGGATACCTTAGTATGGTTAGGAATTCCTTTACCTAGGTGAAGTTTCGTCCCATCTCGAGGGTGACCCACTATTGAAAGTTATGAGTAGTGCGGTTTAAGGCTGGGAGAAATGTGGAAGGTCTACACGCAGTTGGTGTTAGTTTAATCAAAGATAAGTGTCAATTTGTGTTAATTCATGTGATGCATTAATATTTATACATTTTGTTTCATGGGTATAGAAAACCCCCCTTGTTGTAAGGTAATGTGCCTTTAAGTAAATTAATCATAGAATGAGGGATCATGGTTGACATGTCAATCGTTCCCTCACCTAGTGATTGAGATTGCTTTATCAACTTATTTTCCACTTATAAAAGAAATTTGTAATAGGGGAAGTGTATTATTATGTATATTTGTATGGATATCTCTCACATTGTAAACTATGAAGAATTATATTAGGCTCAAGAATATGGAACACCATGGATTGCATTAATTTTTAGCAATTATTGAAGATATAAGCACTCTATTTGGTAAAATAGGTTTTCCTCTAAATGGGTTTTCTTCCAATATTTATAAACATTATGTATTATGATGTGATTTATTTTATTATTTTCTGTATTTAATTTATGAGTAATATTATTCTTATGAATGTTAATTGATAATGGTTAAAAATTGTTACTCTCCATAATAAAAATATGTTTTCTAATAAACAAGTTGAAATCACCAAATGTATCTACACGATAGATCACATTAAACAATAATGAATACATGCATTCATATTATGGCTTAAATCTCATCCCTTCATAAGAATCCAACATAATAATAAATCTATAATAAATATCACAAGCATTTATTGCAGATTAAATAGATATTTTGAGGATCCTTATCAGTAATAAACTCTATTTAATATTCAATTTATTATATGATGTCGACAAGTGAGTAATTTACAATCATGAGTATGTTGAAAACGTGCCAACTAATTTTCCATGCGGTCTCATACACTAAATTTAGAGTGTGCATGCATGCACACTACAGTGAACAGGTTGTGTAATTATGTGATCTATTTATGATCAATTTGTGTAACTGTGTGATAGATGTTATATATATGAGCATACCCATAGAGGTGAATGAGCAATGCAGTGTGTGAGCAAGACACAACACTATGGAGTATGGTGTGTGCATGGTGAAGAGATGATGTTTGTATTCCAATGTTGGCTATTGTGATTCTCCCTTGAATAATAAGAATATCAATTATCATTGCCCTGTGGTTTTTTCCCGTATTGGGTTTCCACATAAATCATTGTGTCAATTGTGTGATTGTTGTTGTATCTTGGTTTTATTCTCTTTTCTATTAGAATCTTGTTAAGTTTATGCTTTCGTTGCCTAACAAGCGGTATCAGAGCACAGAGTTGAAGGATATGAGAGAGAATCAAATCGTTGGATAGCAGAGTAGGTTAACCGAGCCGATCCACGTGGAATGGATTGATGTATGACGGATTTTATTACATCATCACAGACTGCCTTTTTACACAGTATGACAGACGTAGGAACACTTTGCTACAATTGTCACGGGTAGTACATATTACACAGTGCAACAATTTAACCACAGACTTGCATGAAAATTATCATAGGCTATCCATATGAATGACATGCGACAATTTTGAAATTGTCACATGCCATCCTAGTCCAGGGTGCGACAATCCAAAAAATTAAAGTTTTTTGCAAATGGTATGAACTTCGAACCTTTGTTTTTGTCTTATTATGCAGAATCAATTATCTAACAAAGGTGGAGATGAGATTTGATAAGGGTGAGATATTTTTTTTCTTATTATGGAGAATCGATTATTTAATAAAGATGGTGGTGAACTTTAATAAAAGGTGAGGTCAACCCTTTTATGAGGTATAAAATATTTTTTAAATATTTTTTAAAAACCTTTTAATTAAATATAAGATATTAATTACATATTTTGGGGTTCATACCATTATTCCTTAAAAAGGGTTTAGTTTTATAAGCAGTGATTTGGACGGTTTTTTGTGTTAATGTCAAAATTGCAGAGTTCTAAGTTTCAGGTGGAGAAATTCAATGGAAAAAATAACTTTCAGTTATGGAAGATCAAGATGTAGGATCTGGTTTTGCAACAAGGATTGCAAAAGGATTTGGCGGGAAAGTCATAGAAACCGAAAAACATGACAAACGATGACTGAGAATATCTAAATGAAAGAGCTCTTAGTACCATTCGTTTGTGTCTAGCATATGAAGTTATGTTTAATATCATTAAAGAGGAGACAACAACAGGGTTGTGGAACAGACTGAAAGTTCTGTATATGAAATATTCCTTGACGAACATAATCTTTTTGAAGAGGCAGTTGTACAACTTACGGATGAAAGAAGGTACAAAAATTGTTGATCACATAAATGCTTTCAATACTCTGATTTGTCAGTTATCTAGTATGGAAGTAAAGTACGAAGGTGGGGACAAGGAAATTATACTTTTGTGTTTGTTTCCTGAGTCTTGGGATCATCTGGTCACATCTATGTTGTTCAACTCAACATATGCCATCGATTATGACACTGTTGTCTGAGAAAATGCGGATAAGATCCAATAAAGAAATCTCAACAGTAGAAGCAATGGTGGTTAGAGGTCGATCTATAGAAGGAGGGAAAGATAAAAAAGGTACAACTAGGTCTAGGTCAAAAGATAGTAAGCGTAAGGGAAAATGTTGGTTATGTGGCAAATATGGGCATCTCAAGAAGGATTGTTGTAAAAGACAACAAACATCCAAAGAGGACTCCAAAATAGAAGCAAATTCAGCTGCAACAACTTCAGGTTCAGGTATGGTTGATGAAGTTTTATTTGTCTATTGTGTTTCAGTCTATTGTGTTTCACCACCTGTGTTCACATAGAAGTTGCAGGGTGGTGATGGCTGAGTCACTGTGAAATAAAAAAAAATGTATCCACTTTGGAGTTGTAAAAATAATCGATTGCATGTAAATGAGAATACGTCTGTGAGACCTAGATAGGCATGCGTACCCTTGGTTTATTGGGTCACCTATGAAAAGTCTAGACATAGATTTAGGTAGATTGAATATGTTCGGGGGGGCATGTGTGGTGGGTTAAACTTGAATTGATGAAAGAGTTAATTAGTTAAATCTGGTATATAGGTCAAAGAAAGTGGTTTTTTAAGTCCATGTTTTTTGGGTATCCCGTGGTATTGTGTCCATGGATTCCATGTAATGAAGCATATAAAAGGTTTAGTGAACTCCATTGTAAATGAGCTTAGAGGTAAGCGGTGAAGGTTTACTTGGACGGTTTGACTAGATTTGGCCAAGGGAATGTTCATGTTAAGGTGGAGCACTGAGACTCCAGTGTGAAGTCCCTGAAGGTGAGAGACAAAGGTTCACTTGGATTGGTTTGGTCGGATTTTGTCAAATTTGTTTGAATGCAAAGTTCGAGGTGAAGTAGTGTGTCTAGGTTAGAAAGGTGGGCCTATAGAAAGTTTGATGTGTTGGAAGGTCCATCAAGTGTTTGAGAATATATGATGAAGGTAGGTTCATATCCATGGAACTTGGAGAGTATTGAAATCTAGTTGGGATCGAATAGGCATGTTTAGTAATTCCAAGTTGCAACAATAGTTGTGGATAGAAGCAGTTGTGCTATATGGTAACTCGGTCACCATCGGTTGCAAAAGACTAGAAGATTCCAGAAGAGGTATGAACAGGTCATCTGGTAATTACTCAAATGTGAAATTATTTGGTTATGATGCTTATGTTTTTTATCAACATTCTAATCAGGACCTAGGTCAAACAGGTAGATCTTTGATATGGTGATGATGTTAAGGGATGAAGGCTATGGGACCCTACTACCCACAAAATCATCATGGAAAAAGATGCAGTGTTTGATGACTATCCTTTTATAAAATCAAACATAGTAAAAGATGAAAGGTTCAAAGCATGACTAGTAGCAGAAGGGTATTTGGAAGGTATTGATTTCCATGAAAGTTTCTCACCAGTTGTTAAAATCTTGTTTATATTCATGTTGTGTTAGCATTAGTTGTGTTACTTGATCTTGAGTTAGTACAACTAGATGTTAAAACTATTTTACATGGAGTTTTTTGGAAAAGGGGATGTATATGGAACAGCCATAAATATTAGTTCAAAATCGTAAAAGAAGATTTGTTTGCAAACTTAGGAATCATTGTATGACTTGAAGCATGCCAGGAAAATGGTAAAAGATGGTTGATTCCTTCATGGTGAGACAAATTTTACAAGAAGTGAGTATAACCATTGTGTTTATGGTATATTTATTATCTTGGTGTTAAATGTAATGATTGTAGCAAGCACAAATATGTTTGAAATCAACAGGTTG
>JASDQU011102498.1:547-29519 GCA_032191745.1 Picea mariana | reverse complement strand
CACTCGGAATTGTGATTTCCAGTGGCCTGAAATGCCTAATCAACTCGACCCTTGCCATTGTCTGACCGTGCCACATGTCGTAGTATTCCACCTGTCCTTTCTAACATGGTCTGCCACATTCTCCTCTTGGATCTATCGGCCCAGATCACTTCACAATTTTGCATATCGTGATTTCGGCATTCTAGTGTGAATGTTCTCGATACTTCCTCCATCTATCGGTATCCAAAATTTTGGTATCCGAAACTGTCTCCTGGTTTCAGAATTTTGGAGTTTCACATTTCGCGATACCGGGACTCCTATGGTGAAGTGTTTTGACACTTCAACTCCTGCTATCCGGGACTTTGAAATGGACTAATTTCCTAGTCTGTAAAACTCTTGTTGATGTGCGTCTTTTGGGATTTTGGGATTCTGAATTTCGCAACTTCAAGACTCCTGTGTTGAAGAGTCTCAACTCTTGACTTCTCAATCTCCCGGTATCTGAAACTTTGAAATGGAGTCGGATCAACGTATTATGGAATTTTGCATTTCACCATTTCAGAATTCTTGTCATGATTTGCTTCCTTGACTCCTCCAATTCCCGGTATTCGAAACTCTGAAATGGAGTTTACGCTTCTGATCTTTGCATGTGATTATCCCTGTGTTGTTGATCTTCCTTGCCTGCCTGTTTTCCATTAAATAAACAAGAACACTCTTGCACTCTTCGTGTACCTCTGCACTATGTCTTCTGATCTTACGTTGTCCTTATTTTTCCATCACTGCATACTCTAATATTTCCATCAATGACAAGCACATCTTCCTGAAAGCATGCCAACAAAGTGCACTAACATTAAAGCTTTGAAAGTGTACAGGAGAATCAGAGTTACGAAGTTTAGAAATCATCGGAACCGTCCATCGTCAAGGGGGACATGTGGTGAGAGATCATAATTTTGCTCACTCGCGACTCAGAGAATTCAAAAGGCAGAGTTATAAGAACTCACGAATTGTGAAATCATGATTTGATCTTAGTCATTGATCGAAGGAGAAATCTAGACTGTTGATTGTCCAGGGAGATATCAGGAGTTTCAGATATCGAGAGATGGGAGGTGAGTAGTATTCCAACTTCGTGAAACACGAAGAGTTTATTTGAGATGTCAGATCATGGGGATTTGTGAGTTGTTGATCTGGCACACATGAATTTTGGGATATTGGGGATCAGAGGGGAGAAGCGATAATCCTTCCAACTTCGCAAAATACAAAGTATCGATAAGTGAAAAGGAGATCTGGACCATTGGATCATGAGGATTGTGGATGGTTGACCTCACAAGAGGAACTCACAAGTCTACGGTTTGGAAGGACGAGCAAGCGAACTTCGTGAGACACGAAGTCGCGAAACGAGAAACCTTGAAGTGCCTTTTTTTTAGGCGATTGGTCACATACTTGGTCACGTAGAGGGAGGGGATTAACCAGGAGAGCTAGCGCCTGAATATGATGAAACTTTAAAATCATTAAGAAGAATCCTGTGGGTTCCATAGAACCTATCTCCTAAGAAAAAGGGGGGCATATTCAGTTGATTGAAGTTCCTTGAGGGACTGAAGAGTCAATCAGAGTCATTTTATTGATCGATCGTAGATCAAGAGGTCACACATCCCTTTGGAGTGAAGGGGGGTCTGCACCAAGTGGTATCAGAGATGATTTTCATCTCTATATTTGATGTGAAGGAAAAAAATAACTCAAATTTGTACTTTGTGTGTGAGAGACAGTCAATAGAATGCCACCGAGGAGACGAGGGGAGCCACCTTCAGCCAATCGTGTTGTAGAAAGAGAGATGCGAGAACTTCATGCAAGGTTGGAAGCGATGGAAGCAGTGCATAAAAGAGAACCTAATGTTGGAGACTTCAACGATGAAAAGAGAGAAGATGTAGAAGCTGAAGAGGCTGTAGGGGAACATGTTTCCGAAGAATGCTTGCTAAGAGAAGTTTTTTAGATTGGGAGCTAGAGCCAAGATAGAGGTCCCAATGTATGAAGGAAATTTGGATGTTGAAGAGCTACTGGATTGGATAAGGTCCATGGACAAATATTTCTATTATGAAGATGTTGATGGGGAGAAAAGAGTGAGACATGTTTTCACCAGGCTTAAAGGACATGCAACATTGTGGTGAGATGAACTGCAGGCTGAGAGGAGAAGTAGAGGCAAACATAAGATGAAGAATTGGGATAGAATGGTAGCCAAGATGAAGGCTAAATTCATGCCCAAAGATTATCAGATCAATCTGTTTAGGAAGCTATAGAACCTGAGATAGAAGGGCATGACAGTTAAAGAATACACAGAGGAGTTCTACAAGCTAAACATCATAGATGGACAAAGAGTGAGGGATGAAGAAAAAATTTCTAGGTATATAAATGGCCTGAGGTATGAAATATAGGATGAGCTTAGCATGATGTCGATAAGGACAATGGAGGATTCTTATCAGTTCGCACTGAAGGAAGAAGAGAAGTTGGCCAGAAAACAAATCCAACAAGGTAGAGGTAAAATCTCAGCCCCGAACAAAGCCAAGGGAGTTTCCCATGAAAAAGTGCATAATTCCAAGGATGAGGCTGAAACTCCACATAGTCACTCAGAAAGAGGAGGAAGTTATCAAGGAAGAAAGGGTGGTGGAAGAAAAACTTCTAGAGGAAGAGGAAGAGGAGGAATAAGGTGTTATGCCTATGGAAATACATGACACATGTATTGGGAATGCCCTGAGATACAAAAAGGAGGAGAAGCTCACATTTTGGAAGAAAAAAGAGGGAATTTTGAAGCAGAAGGAGAAGAGGATGGAACATCCCTAATAATGAGAAAGGTTCTCTTAAAACAAGAGGCATAAGTTAAAAGACAAGTACAGAGGAACATACTATTAAGGACATATTGCAAAACTAAAGACATATTATGCAAGGCGATCATTGACAGTGGGAGCACTAATAGCTTAGTATCCACAGAGATGGTGGAGAAATTAGAGATGGAGACAACTACACACCCAGACACATATAAAGTCTCATGGATATAGAAAGGACACCATGTAATGGTTACTAAACCATGCTTGGTTGAATTTAAGATAGGAGGATATAAGGATGAAATTATGTGTGATCCAATTCGCATGGATGTATGCCATATTTGTTTTTGGAGACCATGGTAGTTTGATAGGAATTTCATTCATGATGGGAGGAAGAATACATAAACCTTGGAGAAGAATGGTAGGACACACATGTTGCTGCCAATAGAGGAGAAGAAAGTGAAAGGGGAATCCATCATAAGCATACTTCTCATGAGTGGGAAGCAAATGTTGAAAGAAGTCAAGAAATAATAGGAGATGAAGTTTGTTGTGGTGAGGAAACCCAAATTTATCCTTAATAGTACCTCGATATATGATTTGCATGAAGAAGTTTAGAAATTGTTAAATATTTTTTATGACATAGTGGTGGATGAGCTACCTAACTCATTGCCACCCATCAGAAGTATCAGCCATCATATCAATTTGATACAAGAGCAAGTCTACCAAACAAAGCAGCATGTAGACTAACACCTCGAGAGAATGAAGAGGTAAAGAACCAAGTATAGGAATTGTTAGACAAGGGTTTGGTCAGAGAGAGTTTGAGTCTATGTGTAGTACCAACTATTTTGAGTCGAAAGAAATATGGAGGATGGAGAATGTGTACAGACTCAAGAGCGATCAACAAGATAACTATCAGGTATAGATTCCTTTTTCCATTAATAGATGATTTGATGGACTATTTAAGTGGAGAAAAATTATTTTCTAAGATAGATTTGAAAAGTGGATATCACCAGATCAGAACGAGGGAAGGTGATGAGTGGAAGACAACCTTTAAGACAAATGAAGGTTTGTCTGAGTGGATTTT
This sequence comes from Picea mariana, assembly GCA_032191745.1. Lineage (NCBI taxonomy): Eukaryota > Viridiplantae > Streptophyta > Pinopsida > Pinales > Pinaceae > Picea > Picea mariana. Next base: position 25,646 of record JASDQU011102498.1, on the reverse strand, counting down.
AATGCCATTTGTCTTACCCAATGCCCCAAGTACTTTCATGAGGTTGATGAATGAAAAGCTAAAATATTTCATTGGCAAGTTCATGGTTGTGTATCTAGATGATATACTGATCTTTAGCAAGACTAAGGAGGATCATTTGAGGCACCTGACAGTAGTGATGAGGAGGCTACAACAGGAGAATCTATTGATAAACCTGAAGAAGTCCTCTTTTATGAAGACATAACTCATTTACTTGGGTTTTGTGATCTCTTCAAATGAACTAAAGATGGATCCGGAGAAGGTGAAAGCAATCAAAGAATGGCCATCACCCAAGAGCTTGTTTGAGGTAAGAATATTCCATGGATTAGAGAGTTTCTATAGGAAGTTCATCAAATATTTTAGTGGAATTTGTGCACCAATGATGGATATAGTGAAGAAAAGGCACAAGTATTTTAAATGGATAGAGGAGGCCGAGAAGAGCTTCAATATACTGAAGGAGAAAATAACAGAGCGACCAATTCTGGTCTTGCCAAATTTTGAGAAGACATTTCAGGTGAGATGTGATGCAAGTGGTGTTGCAATTGGAGGAGTTTTGAGTGAGGAAAATAGACTTGTTGCTTACTTCAGCAAGAATTTGAATGCGACTAAAAGAAAATACTCCACCTATGGAAAGGATTTTTATGCCATAATCCAAGCCATGAATAAATGGAGACATTACCTTGTCCCACAAGAATTTGTCTTGTATAGTGATAACCAAGATTTACAATTCATAACCAGACAAGAAAAATTCAATCAGAGGCATGCAAAGTGGATTGAGTTTATGCAGAATTTAACTTTTTTCATAAAACATATTGCTGGGAATGCTAACAAAGTTGTTGATGCATTGAGCAAGAGATGTTTGATTCTGTAGGAATTTCAGGTAAGGACCTTAGGGTTCGAACACCTTGAGAAAATGTACAGTGATGATCCAGATTTAAAGGAAGCATATGAAGCATGTACGAATCCTATGCTGAGAGATAGAAGCCAATGGACAGAGCATATGATTCAAGATGGATTGTTGTTCAAGGGAAATCAATTTTGCATACCAAAATGCTCAATGAGTGATAACCTTTTGAAGGAAAAACATAGTGGAGGATTGTCTAGACATTTTGGCCATGATTAGACATTTCCACAGTTGAGAAGTTCATACTATTGGCCAGGTATGAGAACATATGTGATAAAATTCATGAAAAGATGTAGAATATGCAAACATGAAAAAGGTAAAGGACAAAAAAATAGATTGTATCAACCATTGCCCACACCAGAGAGGCCTTGGGATGCAATAAGAAAGGATTTTGTGTTGGGACTGCCAAGAATGCAAAGAGGATGCGATTCCATATTTGTGGTGGTGGATAGATTTTCAAAGATGGCACACTTTATCCCATGCCAGAAGACTAGTGATGCAACACATGTTGTGAATCTTTTCTTTAAGGAAGTTGTGAGACTTCACGACCTACCCAGAAGCATTGTCTTGGACAGAGACACAAAATTTGTTGGTCATTTTTGGGGAACACTGTGGAAGAAGTTAGGGATAGATTTGTCCTTGATATCATCTTATAAACCTCAGATAGATGGATAGACTGAGGTGGTAAACATAAGTTTGGGAAACTTATTGAGGAGTCTGGTCATTGAGCACCATAATTAGTGGGATTAGATTCTGCCACAAGTTGATTTTGCATACAACGACTCACCAAACAAGAGCATTGGGAAGAGCCCATTCCAAATATTGTATGGAATGAAACACATGGGAGTATCTGAGTTGAGATACTTGGAATAGAGTGAGATCAAGAGCACTGGAGAAGAATATTTTTCTACAGAAATGTAGAAGCTCCATAGCCAGATCAGAGAGAAGTTGCAGAATTCTAGCCAAGAGTACAAACACAGAGTTGATCAACATCACAGAGAACTTCAATTATAAATAGGAGATCATGTTCTAGCACATATCAAGAAGGATATGTTCCCTAGGGGGGACATATAACAAGCTAAAGATGAAGAAGATAGGGCCATTTAAGATCTTGTGGAATTTTTATGAAAACGCCTATGAGATTGAGCTGTTAGATGATGTGGGAATATCACCCATATTCAATGTATCAGGCTTATATCCTTACAAGAAGGATGACACAGAGGGATCAACAGATCAAGAGAAGATGTAGTGGGAGAAACAAATGCCTATAGCAGAAAAACCACACATGAAAAAGATCATTGATCATAGGATTGGTAAGAAGACTCGAAGGAAGACCTATTTTGAGTATATGGTCAAGTGGAAGGGAAATCCAATAAAAGATGCTAGTTGGGAGAGTGAAGATGATATCCAGAAGCATGGAAAGTCGATGCAGGAGCTCATGGACAAGAGTTCATGAATTTTTTCCCAGGGGAGTATGATGCAGATGCATCGTCAACAAGTGCACGTGGAAGGACAACTCAGCACCTTAGGACCAATCTAGAGTCTCAAATAATAGCCAACACTGTAAATATTTTGAAGCTGGTAAAAAACAATAAAAGGAAAGATCTTGTGCATAGATAGAATGAGCATGCATGACTTGGGAATTTAACCCTAGTCTCGATGTAACCATAATTAGGTAGCAATTAGTTTGTTTCTTTTGTATAAAGAGAGGTTTTGTATGCCCTAAAAAAGGGTTACGATAGTTGTGATAAAGTAGGAATCTTAGAGTAGTAATCGTTGTTTGAGTTTTAATGTAACCATTTTTTTTTTTTTTGAATGAAGATAATAGAGGAAAATGATCCAATGTGTGAAGCTGTTGTTGTTTGTAATTTCCCTGTTATTGTGTTTGTTCAAGAATACTTGAATCTTGTTACAGGTGTGTATATCTTTGAAATGCCTGCATAAAATTTAAATCTCTTTTCCTTATGAGTTAGTGCAAGGTGTGCACACAGTCCACAAGGAGTGTGTTGACCTAGTATGTCTCAACTCCAAAGCTCAGGAGGAATAGCGTAAGGTTTCTTTGCAGGAAGTTTAAAGAGAATGTTGCAAGGTGTGCACAATTGTCGCAAGAACTCAAATCTTGTGCAAATATCTTTTGCAAAGAGTGCGTAGGTCCAGAATTCAATGAAGAGTCGAAGAGAATCTGTAAAGAAGTCAAAGGAAAAGAATAGAGGAATGCCAAGAAGGAGGGAAATAATTATTTTCAAGAATCTTTGGATCTGAATTTGGCGAATTTCTTGAAAAAGAAAGAAGTGCTTGGGAGATCAAAATATTTGAGGAGATCAAGCTCAGGAGGGACAACACTTTCCAAGAAGTGCAAACAAGACCCAAGAAATGGACTCACAGGAAGGATAAAGGTCGAAACTTTTACATATTTCAAAAATATTCTAAGTTAGTGGAAACTATAAGCTTAGGGGAAAATATCTGGACCGTCCAATCAGTGTCCAAACAACGAGGAGTGAGCACAAAGGAAAATATATGAACCATTTGATCTGAGTGCCAGAGAAAACATCTCAGTCATTCAATCAGAGCACAAAGAAAGGATCTTAGTTGTCCGATCTGCATGCCTAAGGATAGTAGTTGTCCGATCAAGGTAAAGTGCACTAACATTAAAGATTTGAAAGTGTACAGGAGAATCATAATTACGAAGTTCTGAAATCATCGAAGCTATCCATCGTCAAGGGGGACATGTAGTGAGAGATTATCATTTCATTGACTTGTGACTCCGAGAAGTCAAAAGGAAGAGTTATAAGAACTTGCAAATCACGAAATCGTGATTTGATCACATCTGTTCATCAAAGGGGAAATATGGTACATTGATTATCTAGGGAGATATCGGGAGTTCGGATATCGGGAGAAGAGAGGTAAGAGGTCTTCCAACTTCATGAAATGTGAAGTCCCGATTCGGGAAGAGTTTATCTGAGTCATCAGATCACGGGGAGTTGTGAGCCATTGATATGGCGCACATGATTTTCGAGATATTGGGGATTGGAGGAGAGAAGTGATCAGCCTTTCAACTTCATGAAATGCAAAGTCTCAATACGCGAAAAGGAGATCTATATCACTGGATTTCATGGTTTGTGGACCATTGATCTGACAAGCGGAACTCGCAAGTTTGGGGTTCCGAAGGATGAGCAAGCAAACTTCGTGAGACACGAAGTCCTGAATCACGAAATCGTGAAGTGCCTTTCATTAGGCGACTGGTCACATCCTTGGTAACGTAGAGGGAGGGGATTAACTAGGAATGCTAGTGCCTGAATACGTTGAAGCTTTAAAAGCATTAAGGAGAAACCCGCAGGTTTCATAGAACATGCATCCTAAGAATAAGGGGGGCCTATTCAGTTGATTGAAGTTCCTTGAGGGACTAAAGAGTCAATCAGACTCGGTTTCTTGATCGATCCTAGATTGGGAGGTTGCACAACCCTTAAGACTGAAGGGGGATCTGCACCATTAATATAACTCCAAAACCCCAAGGGTATATTTTTTAAAAATCACTTTTCAAATGGAAAGCAACCAAACTCCAAATAATTTGATGAAAAATGAGTTTGAAAAGCAAGATAGTTGGGAAACATTTGAACAACAAGATAGTTGGGCAGAAAAATAGATGAAAACTATTTGAAAAAATCAAAGAATATTCAGCCTTACGCAGGGATTCAACCTTACACAAGGAGGGTGAACAACATCTAGCGAAGGTGAACAATAGTTGTATCAAAGAACCTTACATAGGGAAGGTGAACAACATCCAACACTCTGGTATTCTTCAAGATCTGGGAGTGGGTGCACACTGTAGCAAACTATGCTGCCAACCTGATGCTCTGATACCATGAAATAAGGTTGAGAATGAATGTTGATTATTGATTTCATATTAGTTATATAAATACTATCAAGTTGAAAGTTTTACTGTTTCTGAACAGAAGTAGTGGAAGTAACTGTAAATAAATTGTTTCACTAACTAATTTTTTAACATAATTACAAATCCTAACAACATTAACTTCTAACATAAATGACCTATCAAATCCTTTCAAGTCAGTTGTACTAGACACCTAGGCTTTGTCTACCATCATACTCTATAAGGAGAATCGCTAGTTACTACACCCAATTCGGTAGTTAAACCAAGATCCAACCAATGTCCTTGATTGAATAGAAGAGCAGCAGGTGTTGACGACATTAGTCACTCATTGCATCATCATGATGATCATATTAACATCCCATCTAGGGAAAATTTTGAAGGACATGGTTGTGGTATTTGATCCACTTATGTGTGTATGGGTCACGATACCATTTAATATACTATCTCTGGGTGTAACCACACATTCCACCACTACCTCAAGTTCCACCATGACTCTAGGAGGTAAGGATCTCACTGTAATTCAACCTAGCTCAATAGTGGAAAACTCATCACTTTCCACCATTGGATCCAACCCTTTTGGGAAAGTCATTTCAATGTTGATATGCATCATAATTGCATCATAATTCCACCTCGTTCTAAAATTTTATTATTTTACTTTGTGTCATGTTTGTGTCAATTCAATGTTGATGTGCATCATAATTGCATCGTGATTGTATCATTTGTGCATTTCTATAATTTATCAAGCTTTTACAACCTCATCTTTGCATCAAAATATATATTTCTTCATAAATATATCTAGAATTGTGTTAGCATTGTTATATAATTATGATATTGTATATGATAAAAAACTATGTATTATGAAATTGTTTTCATATATACATACAATTGTGATGTCATTTTCCCTAGGAGGTTGAACTAATCATTGATATGAGTGGAATTTACGGACCCTGATGTGGGCTGTCATAAGGTCACTATAAAGGGAGCAATAGAACATGAAGTGAAGAATCATCAAGAAACTATGAAGGGAAGGGGGAAGAGGACAAGGTTCTTCTTTGTTCCATTTCTAGGGTATTTCTACAAGATTGTTTTTTAAGGGTTTGAACTAGCATGATTCATATAGACCATATATATATAGTATAGTTTATTAGTACCAAATTAATCCTACTTTTAATCATTCCAAGTGTTGAAAAAAAAAAAAATCGAAAGGAAGATTTCTAAATGCTCATTTCTAGATAAAACAATCATTCGAAATCAAAGTATTTCAAGTTCTTGTAGTGTTGAGAATTACATTAAATGATTTGAATTGTGTATTTTTATTATATTGGAGAAAACATTCATTTATCAAGTCTAGATGAAACATTATATGTTTTTCTAGTTTCTTCCACAGACAAATTTTATGATTATTTCAAGTCATCTATGCAATATGTGAATGTTCTTGATTGAAGTCCTAAGGAAAGAGCCAAGATTCTAACCTTGTTTTCATATTTATAGATGAATATATTGTTTGAATTACATGAGAGACCTTACATGGGTGAATGCAAGTTATATTATATGCATATGGAGATGGTGAATGATTGTCTACATGAATTGTTGTCTATAACTTTGAATGGATGGGAGTATCGTAGAAGAGTTGACAATCGTATGTTAAACTAATTTGAGTTAAATCTATCACTAACTATTAAAGATGCATGCACATGTACATTCTATTTTAGATGAGTTTAACACTAATATTAAGGGTATCAAATATAAAGTAGATGAAAAGGGTATCCATTTTTATTGTTCTACCATTGATCTATAAATTGTTGTGTATATTCCAATGGAATAGTTTGTCTAAACAAATCTAATAAATAATACTGAAATCTACACTATGAAGATTAAATTCCTGTATATTCTTGAATATTTAGTTTCTGATTTTTTTCTTATGCACTAAATAGATAAAATGTATAAAATAAAGAATAGTAAAATAAAATCACACACCGTCTACAAAATGACACAAATATTTTCTCTTAGAAACCCTTATTTGATAAAACCCAGCTAGAAGGTGAGGTTGGTGTGTTCTCTTTTATATGGTATGGAAATAATGCAAGTAAAAAGTAGAAGGAACTCTTTATGGAGTTCCCTATGACTTGTGTCTTGTTTAGCTTCTACAAAACATTAACCCACATTGTTATCCTCTCTAATTTTCCCACTCCCAGTTGTTATTCTCTACTATGAAAAAATCCATAATAACATAGAATGGAACCCTTTCTCCTCCTAGCATCTTGGTATTTAACATAGCTCGATAATTCTCTAGGGTTAGGGCATTGACTTCCTTAACCCTCAATTAGTGATCAGATTTGGATCTTATAGAATGTTATTGGAAAATCCACTACACATCTAGGCCCACTTGTTTAAGTAATGGAGGTTGATGTGGTATCCACTTACACCATGCTGATCAATATGGTAGGTCAACTTATGAGAGGCATAACTTTCACATACGAACCCCGATTTAGGTGATTCTTGCAGTGTTGGAAAGGCCTCAATGTGTAAAATATAGACAATGGCTGAATGGTAAGCTTTGGACCATAAAAATTCATTTTTGATGCCTCAAAATGTCTCTAAAATATTTTAGATGTTTTTTTGGACCCAAATTTCCAAATTTGGACCAACCACTAAAATGGATCTCCTAGCTGATTCCTCTAATTGTTTCACCCATGAATCATTGAGATAGATGAAAAATAATATAATGATCCATTTTGGATCCTACCTACCTATTTAGGGAGGATTTCTTTCCCCAAAATATTTATTTAATGAGGTGAGGAAATGTATCGCCTACCTCCTCCCTAGAGTACCACTTTTCTTTTCCTAGAAGTTCTCCCTTCAACCTAATATGCCAAAGGTTGTGATACCCATGTATTATAGTTATGGAGCTCTTTTGAAAAACCATGTTCTTTGTGAACTCCTCATGAGAATATGTTGCTAAGTCATGTATGGAAGGTAGGACCAACTTCTCCTGCTCATCCAAAATGGAAGGCTCATAAAGTTTGAAATTATCCATTTTCACTACTAATTAAATGCACATGTATGGTCATAGATGGATTCATTAGGAATTATCTACCACCTTTTCCAATACCTTAAAAGGACCATACTACAAATCCTTCTTCTTCTTACTAGAACTTTGTATTCTTTCCTTTTCCAAATGTAACCACACTTTGTCTCCCACTCTAAATGTTCACTCTGTTTTTTGTCGATCATGGTTATCCATGTAATTTTTCTATGACTTACTCAATGTCTTCTTTACTTGTAAATAGGTCCACCTGATCTTATCAACAATTTTTTATGCCTTTAATGCATCTCCTATGAGGTCCTCCCTCACTCCTCCTTATTTTCCATATACAACATCTAAGGATGAAAGTGGAAAATATTTAAAGCAAGATTCAAAAGGTGAATTACTAGTAGAAGTGTGGACATATATGTCATTAGAGTGTTCCATATAAATTATGTTTTCATTGCAAGCCTTTGGATACTTATGATTGTAACCCTTCAAAAGTTGCACCAAATTATTACTCACTAATCTCTTCTTCCCATCTATCTATGGATGAAATGTTGTATACCGCTTGCGCTTATTCTCCAAATTCTCCCACAATGTAGTCTAGAATGAATTGAGAAATACAGTTTCTCTATCTGAGATGACACTCCTTGTTATCCTAAAGTGCACCCTTAACATTTCAAAGAGAAAGTTTGTTGCATATTTTCCCTTGATGATCTTTTTAGAAGGAATAAAAATGCACATTTTGTTGAACTTGTAAACTACCATAAATAAATAGTCATGTCCATTCCACATGGTTGGCAAATCACCCACAAAACCCATGGAAATTCTTTCCCAAGGTCTAATGGGTACTAGTAAGGGATGGTATAGACCTCGCTTCCTATTACTAGGCTTGTTGGTACAATAAAGAAAACATCCTCTAATATATCATGATACATGTTCTCACATTATATGCTAGTACACATACCTATGAAAATTTGCAACTATCCTCCCAACAACAAAATGTACTATAATATTGGAGGTGTGAGTCTCTTTGTTAAGTTGTAATCATCCACCTTTAGGAACATAGATATTGTCAATATTTTATAGTAGACCATTATGGAACTCATAGTCATCCTTGTTGTCACCTTATTCTATATGACTTTGGCCATGTAGTTTCTGAAATAACTCCTTGAATTCCTAATATTCTATGTATTCCTCTCTATATAGATCATGGCTAAAAGGATCCATGTGCATCAAAGTTCCAAAAGATGTAATATTGGAAGTGGTTTTCCATGAAATTATGTCTTCCAACTTGCTTGTGGTACCCTTATTATATTGGATGACTCGATGAAACTGTTGTAAGAACCCCATCCATTTGTAGTGCCTAGTTTGTTTAACTTACTCTGGTTAGACAAATAATGGAGAGGCTAGTGATATGTGTGGATGATTGTCTCCTTTACCATCAAATAGTGCTTCCACTATTTGATATATTTTACCAAGGAATAGAGTTTCTTGTTGTAGGTGGGGTAGTTGAGGACATCCCCATGAAATACTTCAAAATGATAACAGACGGGACTTCATCCATTTAACAACAATTCTCCCATGGAATACCCACTTCCATGTGTATACACTTCAAATGGATTATACAATTATAGTAGTGCAAGCACTCTTGCTTGAATGATCTTTGTTTTTGGCTCATCAAAGGCCTTCTACTGATTCTTTCCGCATTCATAACTCTTACTAGCCACTATTATTTCATGGTGTGGTGCATCTACTACTAAAAACAAATATATGAACTTATGTAAGTATTATGTTTCACCAATAAAAATCATAACTTCTATGGAATTTGTAGGAACTAGCCATTTCATGATGGCCTCCATATTGGTAAGATCTATCTTGAGCTCACCTAGACCGATTACATACCCTAGATAAACAAAATACCACTAAGGAAAATTACATTTATTGAGATTAGCCTACACCTGGTGCTTATTTAGGGTCTCTAACACTGGCATAAGATGTGATATTTCCTTCTCCCAGGTAGCACTATAAACCAATATATCATCCAAATAGACAATAAAAATTTAATCTACATAACAACATAAAACACCATCCATTAGTCTCATAAATGTAGTTGGTGCATTTAATAAATGGAATGGAATAAACAACCACTCATACAAAAATTTCCTTGTCTTGAGGGAAGTCTTCTAGGTATCTTCTTCTTTGACTCATAATTGGTGATTCATTTATTTTAAATCTAGTTTAGTGAAGTACTTAGCATGCTACAACTGGTCCAATAGATCATCAATACTATGAAGAGGGTATCGATTCTTTACTGTAATCTTATTCAATTCCTCGTAATGGATACACTTTGATCCAGGTGGATATTGGTGGCCACCCTCGTATTCTAGCTGGCTCGTCTTAATAGTTGTTAGTTCAACATGTTCTTCTATAATTCCTTATAATTGTGGTTTATACACTTCATGTAGGGTTTTATGAAGCTCTACACAACTTCCAGCTAGATATTGGTGGCCGCCCACCTAATTCAACTAGCTTATTTTGAAAATTTTCATGTCAGTACATCTTTCTATACTTCCAGGGTTGTTTTGGAGCCCTAAACATCATTTTTTTTTTCTTTCCACAATCTAACTATAGAGGAAGTCATAGTTTGATAGAGTAATGTGTAGTTATCAAAAATACCTTTCAAATGGGCTATCTCGTGCCTAAAATGGAGGTCGTATGAAAAAGTTACGACCCAAGAAAGTTGAAGTACCAACTTACCAATCAGGCCCACATAACTTTTGGCGTTTCACCTCCTAGGGTTAGGTCTTTCGATGTCTAGGGTTTTGAAATTCATGAGTAGTGTTAAAAAGGAATATGGAGACCCATTGTAATCATTCTACTCAGACAGATGCATGTACAAGCCACATATCTTCTCAGAGATAGCTACCACCATTCCAGCAAGTTGTTTCGTAACAACCCGAATTGATTAATTTTATCATAGTTTTTAATTTAAATTTAATTAATTATTAAAATATATTAAATGAGTCTTTTATTATTTTATTATTATTAAAAGGTGGGTGAATTAATTAATGGGGGGGATAAGGTTGTTGGGGAATTAATGGGGGGATAATATTGTTGGGGAATTAATTATGGGGATTTGAGAGAGGAGGATAAGAAAGAAGGGGAGGACTTGGAAGAGGGATCTCATTTTTTTGTTTTAGAGAATTTCTTGAAGATAGACGAGGAGGAGGAAATTGGAAGAATTGTTTTAGGGAAATTCTCAGAGGGTGTTATTGTTGTTGAGAATTTTGGGTCGCGGGCGAGGAAACCACAAGTATTCTTAGAGCTAGGGAGCTGGAGAGGTGTTGGACAACTAAGAGGGAGGGTGAATAAGTTGTTACCATGATTAAACAATTATACTTAGTTTAAACTATTTACAAAGAATTCAATGACAATCACAATAATGAAGGAAGGTAGGAAATAGAATATTCAACATCAATCACACACATGAAATATATAGAGACAGATATTTCCTGAGGAAACCCATAAAGGAAAACAAAACCTCTTATTCTTGATATGATAAGTAATATTTATTTTATGTACATTATCATTCTTATGAGCACCAACTCATTGTGAGGCTACCACCTTTGTTTTGCAGGCTGCAACTTGCTGAGAGCACCAACTCTCTGGTTTCTCTAGCACCCACTAGAAGGAAGCACCAACTCCTTGGTTTCTCTAGCACCCACTATAAGGAATCACCAACTCCCCAAGTATTCCAACACCAAATGGATGGAAGGACCAACTTCTAGTCACATAGGCATTGACCCGTATAACAGAGAACAATAGTTCTCCCTTGAACCACCCTGCCAACCTGGTTTTTCTTGCTGCAACCAGATGGAAGATACAAATCCCTATGTTCAAGCACCCACTTGAAACTCTAAGGATAAAACTACTCCCTAGAAACTCCCTACCACCCTGAAATATAAATCTTTTCTTTCTTGAATTTATCACAATGATACAACATTTATCTATGGCTTACTAGTGTTATAATTGTTCTGCTACACTGCTCTGCTCTACCTATATCAATGTCTCTCTTCTCGCGTATGATACACTTTTTGTTATTCTCTCAGATATGAATTTATGTTCCTTTCTTCTTCTGTGCTTTATTATCTGTGTCTTCTTTCCACTCTATGTACGATGCCTCCTTTGTGCACTTCAAATTATGCACACAACATGCTTCTACTTGGATGAAACACCCTCAACAATCCCTCGCCTCTTCTCTGTTATGCATATATTTTCGTGCCAAATACTCTCTCATATCCTACATGCAACTCATCATCTTCCTTGTTTGTTTGGTCATCATCAGTGGCTTATCCTGAGAGTCTTTGGCAGTGCGACTCTTTGTCTTCTCTGTCAAATTCGAGCTTTATCCTCTCTATTGTAGTTACAATATTCGAATCTTTTCATCTGTCAATCATATTTATGATGATTATTTATTCCACTATCATTTACCTCGAGATTATTCATCTTCTTTGGCAATCACCGTCCAGCTCCTCAAGTTTTCTGGTAGATGCAATCAATCGTTTTCTGTAGTTACAATCAGTCTGTCTCTTAGCAGTTACTGAGAGAACCTCTGTGTGCTCATGTCTTTGGCACATTTTTCCCTTTCTAACAAATATACATAGTCGACGCTAGGTTTTCTGTATAATCCCCTTCCTTTCACATTACCATCAATGATGACCATAAGCCTAACCAACAGTCATTTTGTTATTTTGCATTTCGGGTGATTGACTGTGAGTCACCTCGATTTTCCCAACTCGTGAAACTCTGAGGTGGAGCCTAGCACTACTAGATCCTTTCCTTATCTTCCATTGATGTGACCACCAACTATGACCAGGGTCCAAGCAAGAGGGGTGCCTCGCAATTTCTCATATCGCGAACTCCTACTATGAGTTTCCTCAAAACTCCCAACTTGTGAAACTCTAAAATGCTTCATATCATATCAACGATCGATATCTCTCCCTCTGATCGACAGCTGTGATCATTTTGCAACTTCACATATCATGAGTTCCTACAACTCTCACCTTTGACTTCTCAAGCTCGTGAGTCAGTAAAATGTTGATCTCTCGCCATGTGTCCTCTCGATCCAATGACCCAGATCATTTCGCGGAGTTGGAGGATGGCTCTTGGTCATTATCCTCTTTGCAGTTGTACTAGATACAATAGTTTCTATTCATTCATGCTTTGATCCGATGGAAAAGGTATAATATCCTCCTCTATGCACTCCTCCTATCTGGACTCTAATATGACGGACATTGGGTATTCAAGATTGGTGATCCAACGACCATTGTCGCTCCTCCTCCTGAGCTTTGGCTACCTCAAATATCTAAGTGTCAAAGACCATGAACTTTGATCCTTTTGTGTGCCTTGATATATGGGATCACGTCTATGCGTCTTAGAATGATATTTCTTCTGAGCTTTGGAAAAAATTACCCTTGTCCCTAGCGCATACTTGCGATCTACATGCAACACTGCACTAACTGTGTGCAACTCTACACTATCTCTTCTAATCTTCTTGAGCTTGCTCATTTGCATCTTCCCAGAAGACTTCTGGTGCCCACCTAGCACATTCTTCCTTACTCATCTTCTAGTCTCTCAAGCTTTGGTTTGTTGTTGTTCTTTCCTGTAAACATGTCATCGTCATTGTTTTTCTTTCCATCAATGACAAGAACACTCCGCTGTAAACATGCCAACAATGCCCCCGTTTGGCATTGATGGAAACCCTGAATGGGAACCTTGAACAACTGCACTATTCTACTTAGACCTCCAACTATAGCATCCACACCTTTTCTCCCCCTTTTTCTCCCCCTGAGTTGTTGCAATATTTTTCATAGGTATCAAATATTCAACCAACACTTACACCCCCTAACAGGATGGACTCTCTTAGGTTGATAGTGGGGTCACGCCCAACTTTTGGTGTAGATACTCAAACTGAGCTTGTGCAAGCTGTTTAGTGAAGATATCAACAATCTGATCTTTGAATGGGATATAATGCAAATACACCACAGAGTTGGTTACATGTTCCCTCAAGAAGTGATAATTGATGGGTATATTCTTGTTCTTAGAGTGAAAGATAGGATTTTTTGACACACTAATTGAATTATTATTATCACAATGAATTGGGATCAGTGCAGTATAATTTACCTCCAAGTCTGGAAGGGTATGAATCATCCACAACACTTGGGTACAACAGGTGGTAGCTGCAATGTATTCAACCTCTGTATTTGATAAGGAAATGGAACCTTGCTTCTTGATCAACCATGATCCAAGGGAATCTCCTAAGAAGAATGCACCTCCACTCATGATTTTCCTTTCATCCATGCAGTTAGCCCAATCAACATCTGAATAGACTGATAGTTGAAAATTTTGATTCCTAGGATACCATAGGCCACAGTTCATTGTTCCTTTTAAATATTTGAATATTTTTTTGACGACTATCAAATGACTCTATTTAGGTTAAGATTGATACCTTCTTACCATTCCAACAACACGCATTATGTATGGATGAGATGTTGTGATGTACAATAGGCTGGTTATCATAGACCTATATGAACTTTGATCAACATCAGGTGAGTCATCATCCTTTCTTAACTTGCATCCAGTGACCATGGGAGTGCTCACAGGTGTTGAGTCTTCCTTTTGAAACCTCTTCAACAATTCTCTTATATATTTCTCTTGAGAAAGAAATATTCCTTTAGACCTCTGAGTAATTTGTAGACTAAGAAAAAATGGCAGCTCCCCTATCATAGACATTTCAAATTCAGACTGAATGGCATAAGAAAACCATTGTAGCAATGAAGCATTATTGCTTCCGAAGATGATGTCATCTACATAGACCAACATTATGAGAACATCAATACCCTTTGTCTTGATATATAGGTTGTTGTCAATTGTTCCTCTCTTGAATCCTTTGTCTTGAATATACTTATCCAGTCTCTAATACCAGGCACGGGGAGCTTGTTTCAACTTATATAATGATTTCTTCAGCTTGCGGACAACGTCAAGGTTATCTGATAGTTGGGAATCTTCTAGTTGTTCTATATAGACTTCTTCTTTCAAATCTCCATTTAGAAATTTTGAGTTGACATCCATTTGATAGAATTTAAACTATTTATGACAAGCATAGGAAAGAAACATTCTAATAGCTTCTAATCTTGCTACAGGCGCAAATGTTTCATCAAAATCCAGTCCTTCTATTTGAGCACATCCTTTGCAGACTAATCTAGCCTTATTTCTTACAATATGTCCTTTCTCATTCATCCTATTTTTGTAGACCCATTTTGATTCTATTACATTTTTATCTATTGGCCTAGGAACGAGTTCCCAAGTGTCATTCTTTTCAATATGGTCTAGCTCCTCAAATTTCATTGATTTTAACCAATTTACATTTTTACTGGATTCATTAAATTTCTTGGGTTCCACCATGGATATGAAGGCTATATGTGATTTCTTAGTGTCTTTGATTATCCTTCTCCTATTTTGTACACCTTTGTCTTTCTCACCAATTATCTGACTTGTAGGATGATTCTTTTGAGTAATTATGGAGGAAGGATTTGATGTTGTCTGTTGATTTGAGTCTGCCTGAGTATTTGTATCTTCATCTGATTCAGATTCTTCTTTTTCTGATTCTTGGATCTATTCATTTTCAGCTTTATATGTGTCCTCTGTAGCAATCTCGATATTTCTCAGATCTCTTACTAGGACTCCTTCATCAACCTTTAAATCAATG
The DNA here is from genome assembly GCA_032191745.1 of Picea mariana. Lineage (NCBI taxonomy): Eukaryota > Viridiplantae > Streptophyta > Pinopsida > Pinales > Pinaceae > Picea > Picea mariana. The sequence goes on along the minus strand of JASDQU011102498.1, from coordinate 10,036 downwards.
CAATCAACTAGTTTATGAAATCTTTTATTAACGAATCTATATCCTTTACTATCGGTAGCATATCCTAAGAAGATTCCTTCATCAGCCCTGTCATCATACTTTCCAAGGTTTTCATTATTATTTTTTATGTAGCACTTACTCCCAAAGACTTTGAAGTGTTTGATTGAAGCAGGTCTTCCATACCAGAGTTTGTAAGGTGTCTTGTCATTGTGTGGTTTGAGGTGGGCTTTGTTAAGAACATGGAATGTTGTGTGTATTTATTCTACCTAGAAGGTTTGACCAATGTTCTTCTCATTCATCATTGACCTGGACATTTGCTGAACTGTTCTATTTTTCCTCTCAAATACTCCATTTTGCTGTGGAGTTCCTGGGATTGTGTATTCACTCTTGATCTCATTTTTATCACACAATTCCTTGAAATCACTTGACATAAATTCTCCTCCTCTCTCTCATCTTATTGCCTTTATCTTGTTTCGTGTTTGATTCTTAGTTAAACCCTTGAATATTTTAAATTTCTAAAATTCTTCACCTTTTCTTTGAGAAAATCAACCCAAGTGAGTTTGGAGTAGTCATTAATGACCAACATAAAGTAGTTTTCCTTCCCCGTGCCTTCCTGTATTGATGGTCCACATAAATCCATATGAACTAATTGGAGTGGTTTCTTTGTTGAAGTAGAGCTCTTGGATTTAAACTGTGTCCTAATTAGCTTTCCTACTTGGCAGGCTTTACACACAAAATATTATGGGTTTGATATTCTTGGAAGATCTTTTACTTCCTCAAGGTTTTTGAGCTTCATTTAGTGGTCAAAATTTAGATGTCCAAGTCTCCTATGCCACAACAAACTTTCATCATATTTTCTTAGATGAAACTCTTCTCTATCCTCTTCCAACACATATACATTATTATCTATCCTTATGCATTTAGCCACTACTTGTCCTGAGTTTACCGACTTTATCTTACAATATTTAGAAGTGGACACCACTTCACATCCTCTGTCACACATTTGAATTACACTGAGAAAATTATGTTTCAACCCACCTACAAGAAAAACATCCTCAGCTTTTCCTTTACCATTACTCAAACTCACCATCCCTTTACCCTTGAGTTTACTTGGAGCATCATTTTCAAAGGTTACATTTCCATATTTTCATTCTCTTAGTGATAAAAAATTACTTTTGTCTCTCGTCATATGTTTGTATCATCCACTGTCAATATACCAGGGGTTCTTTTGTCTTTGAGCTGACGACACTAATCCACACTGGTCATTCTCTTTCTTCTTCCAAACCTTGACATTTTCAACAGAGGGATTCAAATCTGGTTCATAGTTCCTTAAGCGACATTCTACAACTTTATGTCCATAATTATGTCAGGTGTAACATTTTGTTTCATTGAATAAAGGATCATAACCATTGTTATGCTCAACCTGTGTCCTTTTCCCAACCATCACATGATTTTCAGTCTGTGGTTGTTTGTTACATGGTTGTCTCATTTTTTTTTGCGACATATATCTATTCCTTGAGTGCCTTGATTGCTCATATCTAAATCTTAAAGAACAGTTTTTAGCTTTGTGACCGAAGTTACAATTGAAAAAACAATATCCATAGAAAAATCCTTTGTACCTAGAAAATGGATTTCTTCCTTGAGTCTATCAATTTCTTCTATTATGATGATTTCTTTGAGCAAAGGGTGTATTATTTCTTTGTTCTACAGATTCAATTCTGGTACTTTTTCTTTCACTCTTCCTTGGCAGTTGATTATCTTCCTTTATTTCTCCATATGTGTTGTTGTTAATGAATGTAGATTTGACAAACTTGATGGATTATTTATTCCTTGGTTGACCACTATTTGATCATTCTTCATAACCCAAACAATTTTTCAAATTTGAATTCCTTTGCTGATTCAGAATGGTGGCTAATCCTTCTAAGGCTTTAAGGCTTGGAAAATTTTGGAGATACAAAGCTTTAAACTTCTCCATCTCTTTTCTGGTTTTTACTACCTCTTATTCCAAGGCTTCACATCTTGCCTTATTCTCTGACAATTGTTGTTTCAGAATGTCCTCTATTTTCTTTGCCTCTTTTAATTCCACTTGTATAAGTACAAACTCTTCATCAAGTTTTTTACTGTATTTCCTGAACTGTATCAACAATTGTTTTTTCTTTCTCTTCTTCAATCTAAGTCTATCAATTTATTTTAGAACACTGATCAGTTCTCCTTCCAATTCGACCACACCTTATTCATCACAAACACCACTTCTTGTGCTTTCATTATCATAATCCTCTTTGGCCATAAGAATAAAGTCATTAACCTTATCTTCATCATCAGAATTACTATCTGTGTCTCCTGAAGAGTCATCATTGTTTACACATAAATTTTTCTTTTTACCAAATATCTTGGATTTATACTTCTCTTCATCTTCAGAGTTCTTGTCCTTCTTCTTGTGTGGACACTTATATGCAAAGTGACCTATCCTTCCACGGTTAAAACATTTGAAGGGAAGCTTGCCTAGGTACTTGCCTGGTCCTTTATTTAGTCTTCTCACAAATTTTTCTTCAATTTCATCAGGCTCAGAATCCTCATTCTTATCATCTTTAAATGATGCTTCTCTAGAGGTGGGTTTATATTTAACTATCCTCATTTCATATGCAATCAACATTCCTAGAAGTTGATCAAAAGCCAAATATTTTAGATCATTAATCTCTTCTATAATAGATACCTTTGGGTTGAACCTATCTGGCAGAGATCTCAAAATTGTCTAAACTAAAGAGTGTTCCTCATTTTTTTCTCCAAGTTCTTTCATTGCATTTACTAGTTCTTCAGCTCTCAGAAAGTACTTCCCAACAATTTCATCCTCTTTCATATTTATCTTTTCAAATTGTACTCTATAGGTTTGAAGCTTGGTGTCCTTTACCTTCTCATTACCTTCATAACTTCCTATGAGTTTGTCCCACATTTCTTTGGAAGTTTCTAACCACATAACTTTTACAAATTCTGATTCTACAAGCCCACTCAAAATAGCAATCATATCCCTAACATTGAAGCTACATTCTAGCTTTTCATCCTTATTAGCTAGTACAACCGACTTTACATAACTAGTCTCTACCACATCTTAGGCATCTGCACCTAAAGACATTATGTAGGTTCTCATCCTAACTTTCCATAAGGCAAAGTTTGTTCCATAGAACAGGGGGGCCTTATTGGTTGATGTTTATTCATGGATTGACATGTTTAAGCTTATTGATCTACCTTTATATAAAAGGAACCAGATCTCATACCAATTGTTGGACAACTAAGAAGGGGGGTGAACCAGTTGTTACCATGCTTAAACAATTATACTTATTTTAAACTCTTTACAGAGCATTCAATGACAATTAGAACAATGCAGGAAGATGGGAAATAGAATATTCAACATCAATCACACACATGAAATATATAGAGATAGATATTTCATGAGAAAACCCATAAAGGGAAAAAAAACTCTTCTTCTTGATATGATAAGTAATATTTATTTTTTGTACATTACCATTCTTATGAGAACCAACTCATTGTGATGCTACCACCTCTATTTTGAAAGCTTCAACTTGTTGAGAGAACCAACTCTCTGGTTTCTCTAGCACCCACTAGAAGGAAGCACCAACTCCCTAAGTGTTCCAGCACCACCTGGATGGAAGCACCAAATTCCAGTCACACAGGCACCGACCTATATATCATAGAACAATAGTTCTCCCTTGCACCACCCTACCACCCTGGTTTTTTTGGCTGCAGCTAGATGGAAGCTACAACTCCCTATGTTCAAGCACCCACTTGAAACTCTAAGGACAACAATCCCCCCTAGCACCTCCCTACAACCATGAAATATAAATCTTTGCTTTCTTGAATTTATCACAATGATACAACATTAATCTATGGCTTACTAGTCTTATCACTTTTCTACTACACTGCTCTGCTCTGCCTGCATCAATGTCTCTCTCCTCGTGTCTACTGTGCTTTCTCACTAGTACATATGGGCAGATTATTCCATGAATTTTTTCCACGTTTCCATTAGTTTCATATTTTTTTTAAATAGGGTGGGATTTTTGTTGATATTGCCATGAAATTTTGACACAATATCCACGAATAGGTGATTTTAAATTGGTCGGGATTTTCGTCGCTATAGCGACAAACTTTCGTGGCAATAGCAACGAAAATTTTGTCTATCTCATTGGTCAATGTTAATGGCTAGTTGACTATTTGATCTATATATACCTGACTTTAATAGACTTTGCGACACAATTTCTATAGTTGCGACACTATTTTTGGCTTTTGTTTGATCTGTTTATTTTTTCCGTCACCCACCAGTTGAAAAAATCCAATTCTCGATCTACATAGCTGGGATTTTGAACTTGCAAGGTTAGTATGTTTTTTTTTATTGGTGTACTCATTTAACTTGTAAATGTTTGTTCAAATGTTTAAATTTCATGTAGCTTGTTTTTTCCTTGATAATATATTATATGTGTAGTACCATATTTCATGTCTTTGGTTTTTGGATCTAGTTAGTATATTCTAGGGAAAACGGTATGTGGATTCCATAATATTATAGGTTTATGGAATCCACATACCCTTTTCCCTTCAATTGTAGCTATAATGTCTCTTTTCATTGATAAATATATAGAATTGCTCTTGAAACTCAACCCTAATCGGTGAAATGATAGTAATTGATTGTAATTTTCTTCTATCTTTTATTTTTAATAACTAACAAAAAAACACCAACAAAGCTTGATTGAATCTTTCATACCACTTGTTACATCCCTAGTACCGAAATGGGATCACACTTGCATAAATTGAAAATAATATATTAGTGACAATAATGGTTGGGATACTTGCACACCTAATGGTTGCCTAACACTTACTAGTTCAATTTAATAAATGAATAAATCTCCATGAATAAAATCTTGAAGTTGATTGTTATATTGATAAATGATAAGTTATGGTATATATAAGATAGGGAGGAAACTCATGTTTATAACAATAAGATACATAAACACTAACCCTAAACTTATCCTAGGTATATATGTTTTTATTATATAAAGAAAACATTTGTACACCTATGAGCTTAGTATAAAGATGTTATCTACGTCGGGATTAGGCACATAACAATCACTTTTAACTAACCACCTTCAACCATCTTATCTTATGGTTATCCACCTTTAACTTTCTTGGCTTATGACTAAGATCCTTTAACAAATGAACTTATGATTATATACATAAAACTATGACCACTATAAGTAGAATAAAATTGTTACCATTGTATGTATATGTAAATCAACACGTCATAATTTAAACCAACCCAACCCAATTGTGGATGACAAGTGGTTGGCACTCTTTTTTTAGTGGTGAATTTCAAAGATTGACATTTTGTCTACAAGTCAACTTAGAGGCTAGTGTATGGTGTCGAGTGATTCAAGTTTGAGAAATTTTGACCACTTAGGTTAAATGGTGTGTAATTATTTTCCATGGATATTCAGTACACACTACTCTATAGTACAAATTGAATCATATATATCTTAATAGTTAATCGATAACAAAAATGAGAGCATGTCAAAATGTCTTAGAAGAAATCATTGTGGGGATTGTAGGTCACTGTAAATAAAAATATCATAATCGAAAGGAGTAGCTAAAATATAAAAAATTGACAACTTTTTGTTTGGTATGGTGTAGGTAAGACAATTACTTGTCAGGACAAGGATTTTTCACTATGAACGAAAATGAAAGGAATCTTTCTCAGTTAAGAGTGACATTAGAGGCAAGGGGTGATGGAAAATGTTATTTCCCTTGCTATGATTGAAGAGGCTTGCAAAAAAAAAGACTTTTAATAGCAACAGCTCAAAGACATTGTAGGTAGAAGGGGCACGCCGAAGGGGGTTATGAATATCATCCCTTGGTAAGAGGATTCAATATTTAATGTATTCTCTGTAATAATCAGCATGTCATTAATTTTAGTAATATTTCTTATCGGGATTTTAATATTTTCTATACACGCTAACTTTTCTACATTGTTTTTAAATATATAGAGTATGCCCCCAAAATATCAACCTCCAGAGAGTTATTTGCCAAGTACTAGTAGAAATACTCCTTTACAGGGTGATGAACTTCAAGATCAGAATATTGAAGCTGTTGATCAAGTTATTAATGATGATATGGATGGATATAACGTTAGTCATTCAAATCATGAAGATGAGATACATATATTGATCCAAGACACATTTTCTCTAATGGATAAGGACAATCATGATGATAGTCATGATGTTGATCCTCTACTCGAGAAGTCATGTCAACCTCTTTATGAAGGCTCAACAACAAATCTTTTATCTGCTATATTGTTGTTGGTGAACCTGAAGGTTTTGAATGGTTTATGAAATACATGTCTCACACAGATACTAAGGTATTTAATTTGTTAATTATTTATGATTGCATGTTCACAAATACTTAAAAGGTTCAATTTTTTCCTATATTGCTATTGTTCTCTAATTTGCAAATTAGTATATTGGATGAGATATTGATGATTAATATTGTTTACATTGACTTATTGTTTAGAATTTTGTAGATTGTTAGGTGAATTTCTATTAACGACGTCAAATATTTTTCCACACACATATCGAGAAATATCCATGCTTATGAAAGAAATTGGAATGGACTATCGGGCTATTGATGCATGTCCTAATGATCATATCATATATTATGGAAAATATGCATTAGAAAATTAATGCCCAAAATGTTAAACAAGTAGATATCAAATCGATAAAGCATCAAAGAAGGTGCCTCACAAAAGTTCTTCATTATATTATGATAATTCCACATTTCCAGCGGTTGTTCAAGTGCTAAAGTATAGCCCAGTTTATGGATTTCCATGCAAAGAACAAAAGTCGAGATGATGTTCTTCGAATGCCTGCATATGGTTCTTCATTGAACTACATCAAAGAAAAATGGCCAATTTTTAAAGAAGAACCTCGTAATGTTAGACTTTCATTGGCAGCTGATGGTGTCAATCCATTTGGAGAGCTTCGTTCTACGTACTCAGTGTGGCCTGTTTTTGTTATAAAAAATAACCTTCCTCCTTGGATGTCGATCAAGAGAGAGCACACAGTGTTGGAAATGATTGTTCTAGGTATTTAATTATCTTTTATTTGCTTTAAAGTATGACAAAATATTTCATTTCTTTGTTTCGAGCATGGTAATTGTTTCTTTTATATATAACAACATCTAGATAAGTATAATTAATCATGCAGTATGTTGAACCAATTAGGTAGGTACCAGGTTAAATATATCAACATATATATTGAGCCTCTTATAGATGAGTTGTTGAAGTTATGGGCTGGCGTCACTATGTATGACATCTATAGACCGATAGGGCAAAAACGATTTCAATTCCATGGAATACTATCATGGACAATTCATGATGCTCCCAGGTTAACACATTTTTGTGGTATATTGTTACTTTAGTTTGTGATTTAATATTATATATACTTATTGAAAATATCATGCATTATTTTAAATTGTAACTCTAATTTGACGCTACATGAATTCATATATCTTGTAGGTCTTCAAACAAAGGGTAAATTTGCATGCCTAGTTTGTGGTCTGAGGATAAAATCTGGTTGTTCAAGGAGTTTAGAAAAGGAAGTGTTTGATGAGTATAGGCACTTTCTTCCTAAGAACCATAGTTATCAAACTACAGACAAAGCAAATTTCAATGGTAAATAAGAAAATGGAAAAAAACCAAGAATGACACCTCACCTATGGAAGTTGGAATATATTAGAAATTGTCAAGGTACACAAATTATTTATGTATGACATATTATATAAATCTTTGGTTAATTTCATTTTGTCCCATTAATTAGTGTTAATTTTAATTTGTTGATGTTTCATGAATGTCGTTAAGGCATGAATGGGATTCCATGAGGAATGAAGAGTTACCCGATGCAATTCAGTAGATTGACATGCTACGCGCACCTACAAACAATTCATCTGTTTGATACAATGCATATCAGGAAGAACATAACATAATTGTTATGGCGAATATTTGATGGAAGGACTGACAAAGAGAGAATTGGAAAGATTTGTTGTGACATCCAGGAAGATAATAACACATTGCAAAGTGTTATTATTAATTCTAATGGCGATGGTCATGAACATAATAATATTCTTCCTTGGTTATTGACGGAGCAATGGAGCAATATTGTAAAATAGGTCATTTGAAAAATTAGGTTTCCAACGGGGATTTCGTCGAACATACAAAATATATTAACGAAAAAAGGTGATTTTGGTGGGGTTAAAACACATGAATGACATACATTCATTAAGGTAATTAATAGGTTATAATAGCGACACAAAATAGTCTTTGCTTTCATGGAAATTGTGATGGATAAGTGTGGCAATACCAATGAAAAACTGTGGGAAATTTGGTCATATGTAATAGTGTTTTTTATTCTCTTAGATATGCATTTATGTTCCTTTCTTCTTCTTCACTTTATACTCTGTGTCTTATTTCTACTCTATGCACCATGCCTCTTTTGTGCACTTAATCTCCTGCACACAACATGCTTGTACCTGCATGAAACACCCTCAACAGTTGCTCGCCTCTTCTCTGTTCTGCGTCCCTTTTCATGCCAACTCCTCTCCTAGATCCCACATGCAAATCATCCTCTTCTTTGGCGGTTATCCTAAGTCTGTTCATCATCAGTTTCTTATCCTCAGATTCTCTTCCTTCTCTAGCAATGCGACTATTCATCTTCTCTGTCATAGTCGAGATTTATCCTCTCTGTCGTAGTTACTGTAGGGACCGGGATTTCATTAAACTACCAGAAAATCAACTGGAACAGTAAATTTAAATTTACTAAATTTTCATTTAATCTAGCATATACGCTCCCATTTTTTTTTATTAAATAATCTAACATTTTCCAAAACAATTTGCCTAACAAATTAAATCTACATAACAGTTTGCATAATAGATTAAATTTAAGTAAACATTTCACAATTTTGAGTTTAAATACCTGTCACTGATGCTACTATCTGCAGCATTTTGAATCTTTGCTTGAACCTTCGCTTGAACACCCCAAAACCACCACCCTGTCGACCAGTACGCCTAGCCCTAGGACATCTACGGACGTCCTAGCCCTCCGAGCCCAAAACCTCTCAGCCCCGGTGTGCACTGTAAATCCCACTGTTCTCACTCTGTCTCCAAGCTCCCAAAAAAAAACTCCTCTTGTAATCTGCATGAATGCCCCAAAGTCAATCCTCCTCCTCCCTTATGCCTCCTTCACCACCCCGAACCTTCACTTCCCACCAACCACCTTATCCATTCATTAAAACCTTATCCCTTCATTTAGTTCATATTAATTATCTTATCTTTTAATTAATGTTCCCTTTAACGTATGGGTTACGTTATCCCTCCTGGGATACGTAACCCCTTTAACCTTATTTATGTTTTTATTTTATTTTCACCCATTGGTTTAT
>JASDQU011102497.1:32687-43074 GCA_032191745.1 Picea mariana | reverse complement strand
CCAGATTACATTAGGGACCTCTCCCTTGGACTAGCCCTCCTAAATAGAAAGAGCCCCCCATCAAGGTGACAGTGGGTGGGGAAGCTCCTGTTACGTCGGTTTCAAGCCTTGACTCAAGCTGCCTAAACCGTTCCTACAAACCGTGCGATAACTCTCCCAAAGTAAAAACTCTCGGAGTGATGTAACTTGTTGACGTCACTTTTTGACGTGGAACTTCCTGAGTGGCTTCCATGTGTCACCTGGATTCGTGGATTACGTGTGCTTAAAGTACCTATGGGACCTTGACACTTTTCATCATCTGATTACACCACGTGTCCTTGTTGACGTATATCTCTTCATATGGCACATGTTCTTCTCCTCCATCTAATGGTCAAGATACTTTTGAAGTGTTCCACTGATCGAATGACTCATATCCACTTCGGGACTTCGACCTTCAAGACTTTGGATAATTCGATTTCTCCACTTCCCAGTTCTCTCGAAGTGAGATTCCACAAAGTGTAAACCTCGAGTAACTTGAATTCATATAATGGTCATGCTTTAACTTGAAAAGTCTTAACATGATCCAACGGTTGTCGAGAATTCAGCTATTCAGGATCTCAGGCCTTTGGCCTTGCTTATCCTATCTTTCTACTTTCCTTGATCCGATGGTCAGGATATCTTTCGAAGTGTTTCCTCAAATCAAGTGGATTACGTCTATTTCGGGACATTTGTGGTTTACTATGTCCTTCCATTAAACATGATTTGACGATCCTGATATCTCCCGAAGTGTTATTCATATCGAACGGTTCACATTTGCTTCAGAACTTCGACTTTCGGGTGATCTTACATGTTCTCAAACCTTTTCTCCTGAAGTGGTCAGCATCAAAGTTGACCACTGCTACCTTGGCGCTCTTTGAATAGATCGGATGGTCCTCATTTACTTTGGGATTTTGTATCGAACAGTCTTCATCTTTTCTTATCCTATCCTTCCACTTGACTTGATCCAACGGTCGATGTGGATTGTGGAACCGTAACTTGCGTGTGTTTTAATTTGTCGCCCAAACTCCACAATTGAAGTTGTGCGATTGTTGGTGAGTCAACCAGATTCACCGATCTTTGAATCGATGAGATTTGACGATCTAGAATAATTGCAGTATTGGAAATAATGTATAGTTTAATTCTCCCTCCACGCTCTGCAATCAATCCTTGCCCTTGATCTGGCGCTTGCGTATCCAACGGTCACGACTTAATATGATCGTTTAGTGGATCAACCATAGTCGTCGATCTTTGAGTCGATGAGATCTGACGATCTAGACTAATTACAGAATTGGAAATAGTGTGTAGTTTAATTCTCCCTTCGGGCTTCGCATTCAATCCCTACCCTTGATCTGGCACTTGCATATCCAATGGTCATGGTTTGTCCTATGGGGATTTCAATCCCGATCATGTTTTTTCACTGTTTATTACTTTTTTAGCTTCATGTGCATCATCTCTTATGATCTTCTGATCTTTAGTCATTGTAACACCCCGGGTTTCGAACCCCCATTTTAAATAATGTATTGTTACAATGTTGAGAGGCCTGAGTGTCCAAACAATTATTAAAGGGCCAGTATGCCCAAGAAATGTAATGTTTTGATCATTATTAATAATAAACACATCGATGGTTGTTAGACGGACAAGGAATAGAGTTATAGGGGGCTATGATTCCACAAGAGAGGGGGATTGAGGGAATAAATGTTTATCCCTATGTTAATTACCCTTTTTTACTAAGGGAGGGGATCGGTTGCGTGAGCTTCTTGGGGAAGGCCAAGAGGTTCTTGATTCCCCATGAAAATACTTAAACCCATCCCTGGTCTGATTGTGGGGTTGTTCGTTGGCTCGTCCACTCCTTCACTACTGAATTCGTACCATTATTTCCCTCGCGCCCTTTCATGCACTCACTCACCCATTCATTGATCCATCCCCACTTGTGTCTCAGTTGGGTAAAGGGAAAGGAACTTTTGAATATTAGCCATGGGATAGTTGGTTGTAATGGTCATTGGTGCAATCCAGTCATGACTTGGGGCCTGCATGTCTGAGATGCAATTGGCATGTGCCCTGTTTTTCTCACAACTGCGAGTCATGAGAGTTCCAGCATTGAGATTCTGGACCATTTGTGTTGGAGGCCCTGGAAAAAGGAGAAGGACTGCCTGAGGGACTATGTGGCAGAGAAGGGTGGAGGTCCATTCTCTTGGGTGGTACAGGCTAGGTAGAAGAGAGTTGGGTACTTGGATTGTTGTGGGTGTTGGGAAACCTATGAGAGCTTGAGAGCTGACTGGTTTGGAAACCCAAGTACACTCTGGAACCATCCTTGTGGATTCATAGCCCTAGCTTGAGGGTGACACTGTTGCTGAGATTTGGAGCAATGGTGTCTACAGTTGGGTGGAATGTCCTTGGTCTGCAGCCAGTTGGTGTCACCTTTTTATAAAGATAAGTGCTCTATGTTGTGATATTATTATCTGTGTATGAATGTATTCCGTTGTGTATTTTAATTATCGTTTAACTAAATCTTAGATTATGCATGCTTGTTGGATATTGTTGTGCATGTTGTTAAATCTTGTATCTTATGTGTCCTTATTAAATAAAGAAGGTATCGGTAAGAGTGCGAAGTCCAACGGTGGGCTTGAAGGTAGCATACCTCGGACTGTGGGTGGGTGGGGATGTTATAGATTGGTATTAGAGCTTCTGATTGAATCACTCGGCCGGTATGGGCCGGGTCCGTTGGTCAGAGTCTCGTGGTCGAGATCAAACTCTGACCGCGAAGTTGAAAAGCTCAGGAGAAATAGTGTTGCAGAATCTACGCAGAAATTAGATCGTCAGAGATCTGTTGTAGGGGGTTCGAAGGATCATGACCATCCCCCTTCAAATTCGGGATCGATCGCCACTATGGGAATAGGAGAGATCAAGGATCGCTGGATCGGAGGACAGGTGAACAGGGGTCGTTCGATGAAAAGGAAGAAAGAGTTAAGGTCACAACCGTCGGATCCAATTGGAGAGAGAGATCAATGGACAGGAGGCATTGAGCGGAACCAAGTTGCATGGGAGATAACTCCCCAAGGTGGTCCCACAATCCAAACCACAGTTTCACATTACGTGTCAGCATCAGGAGGATTGTAGGGAGAAAAGCGAGTTACTCCAAACCGTCGATGTGTGCCCCCGCAAATTCAAAGGTAGTAAGTGATGTGACATGTTAGGGATCGAACATTGAAACTCTGTATAGCCGAAGTAGATCCTATCGTCGATCACCAAGAGGTATGTGTCAACTGATCAGTAACTCCAAAGAAATCTGTTCGAGAGGTTTTAAGTTGAGATTTGAAAATCTCGAAGCTTGAAGAGACGAAGTAAATCTCGATCATCTGATCATCCGAAAATGATATCAGTCGCCAGATCATCCAGAGTAAATATCAAGCGTCGGATCATCTGAGGTGAATCTAGGCCTTCTGATCCAGAAGAGACATGGCATAAATCTGTGGATTTCGGGTGAAGGCTCGAAGTAAGTCTCAATCGTCTGATTCAAGAGGACACACGGCATAATCTAGTGTACTTCAAGGAGGTTTGAATTTTGAGATTTCTGAAACCTGAAGTCTCGAAGTGAATCTTAGTCATCTGATCCAGGAGGACACATGGTGACAGATTGGCCAGTTTGGAAATTTGGAGTTCGGGAGAATTGGAAGTGTGCTAGTATGGAAACTCCCAAAGTCCCGAAGCCCGAAGACTCGAAGTGATGGGGCATGATGACATCCTAGAATTTCTGAAGTGATGTGGCTTGTGGATGTCACTTGGGATGACGTGGACACATGGGATGTGTGCCACGTGTCAGTAATTTTTGGGCATTGGAGTATTGAAAAGTCAGTTAGAACGTGACACGTGGCACCCGCCTAATTGGGCTATGTGTCCGCTTCCAGTATTTCACCACGTGGTGATAGATCATGCAGTCCAGAGACTGGGCACTTCAGTGGGGAAAGATGTGACAGGTGGCATTGGGTTGAAAAATCTCGAAGGCCTGAAGGGCCGAGTACATATCAACTGTTGATTCCAGAAGACACACATCAAAGGATTGTCGAATTCGGGTGAAAGCACTCCGGGACAAAGTGTAGGAGGAAAGTTTTGAAACTTTCGAAGCTCGAAGAGCCAAAGTGATTCACAACCATTGATCTGTGGGAGGAAACCCATCAGTAGATCATGAACTCCGAGTAAAAGCATTCTGGGAGGACGCAAGCAAGTAAAGTTTAGACTCCCAAAGCACGAAGTCCCGAAGTGGATCTTGATCGTTGATCATAAAAAAGGACGATGACCATTGATCCGATCCCTGCTTAAAGTTCTGAAGTCCCAAAGCTCTAGACAAACGCTTTTTTAGCTAAGCACAGAGTCATGGTCGTGGTCATATGAAGATTGAGAGATGAGGGAATGAGGGATAAGGGCCGAATTGGTGGTCTTCTAGACAGAAAAGTGGTAAGGAAGGATTTAGCTGCGGTTTCTAGTCGGGGTCACATGGGAAGGTGGTTTGAAGGAAGTGTTTGTGCAGGATAAAAATCTGTGTCAGCCAAGGATAATAGGACACTATTATTTTCAGATAATGGGGATATGATCTCCATGAACAAAAAAAGAAAGAGACCTGTAGCATGGTTTGGCAATTTTGTTTATCATATGCATAACTCTAACAAAATGGTCGCTTGCACATTTTGCATAATTAAGTGGTTTAAACACATCAACTCAGGATGCATATTGAGGAAATAGAATAAGGCGAGGGAGCCTCCAGTCATGATAAGGAGGCTGAAGGCCAGAATACCAGAGTTGGTAATGCAGAGACTGAGTCCAATGGACGCAAGGGAAAAGGAGAACAAGAAACATTAATAGAAACGGTAAGAAGCCTAAAGATGGAAGTGCAAAGCTACAAAGTAGACAACGAGAGACTGATGAGAAAGAAAAGTCAGATAAATGCTTGAGTGTTGCAGAGCTTAAATCAGTTGCAAAGGAAAACAAAGAAGGGATCAAACTCAAGGCAAGAGGAAGAAGGCAGGTGTCATTAAAGAAGGGATGTTCGTGGAAGAGCAGGTTATTCTAGAAATGTTATAAGAGATCATGGACACCACTCACCTCCTTACTCAAAAGAAATTTTTATTCATCGAATGATCTCATAAGCAGTCCAGAGGTGTCACCTTTCAGACACCAAGGAAGGAAACAAGAGGTAGATATTTTGCAAGGAGAGTTGAGGAATCTCAAGCCACCTTCCTTTGAGGGTGAAAGAGAAAGGGAAGATGATGTCGAAGCATGGTTGCTTGGGCTCAGGAGATATTTTCAGTTGCATAATTATTCATCAAATCTGGAAGCTAGGATTGCCACCTACCATTTACACAGGAAAGATGCAATGTGGTGGGACCAGCTAAAGCAAGTGGAGCACATTAATAAGATAGGATCACTTGGAAGCAGTTCAAGAAGTACTTCCAGAAGGAGTACCTCTCAAAGAATTTCTATGACAAGAAAATGCAAGAGTTCTTTGAACTCGGGTTGGGAAGCATGACTATGGCAGAGTATGAGAAGAAGTTCTTGGGATTGTTAAAATATGTCAGGTTCATTGGTGATGAGAAGGTGAAAATACAAAGATTTCTAAGTGGATTGTCAGCCTTTTATAAGGAAAATATCAAGGATGATGAGCCCAAGACCTTGACTGAAGCCATCAGGAAGGATAAATACCTGTATGAGCATGGCCAGGGAAGCAGATCTCTGCAAAAATATTGGAATGACAAGAAGAATGAGAAGTCCGATCATAGGAGGAAAGGATTCAAACCTTCCTTCAACATGAATGAGCCTAATATAAATCGTCAAGATCAGTATGCTAAGAGGGATCTCAAGAAAGAAGATTCCTTGGGAAAAATGGGAAGACCACCAATCCAATGTTGGGGATGCAAGGAAGATCACATGTACAAGGATTGCCCACACAGAAAGGACAGAGTGAAGACTATGCACAACATCCAAGAGGATACAACAGTTGAAGATATGGGAAGAATCTATGCGGCTTTAAATGATCGACAAGCAGAGTACCAGTCCAATATGATTGAGGTGGAAGGTAAGATCATAAATCAACCTGTTGCTATTTTGATTGATTCAGGGGAAATTCATTGCTACATTGATCCTAAGATAGTGGATAGATTTCATTTGGATAAAAGTAAACTTGGAAAAGAAATTTTGGTTCAGTTATCCACTGGAACCAAAAGAAGAATTCATGATATGGTCAGACGTTATTCCATAAGGATTAATGGTGTGAATACTAGTATGGATCTAAATATCATACCATTGGGGTCTTATGATATTCTGATTGGAATGGATTGGTTGGACAAGCATCATGTTGTCCTAGATTTTCATAACAATACATTTACATGTCTTAATGGAAATGAAAAATAGAGCACTGTGAAAGGAGTTCCAAGACCCATCTCTATAAGGGAGATTTCAGCCTTACAGTTGAAAAGATGTGTTAGGAAAGGATGTCAACTATATGCAGCTCATGTGGAAGATCTAGATAATACAAAGGGGCCAAGCCTTAAAGATTTCTCGGTGCTACAAGAATTTGAAGATGTATTCCAAGAAATACCAGGATTGCCACCAAGGAGGGAGATAGATTTATCAATTGATTTAGTGTCAGGGGTTGCCTCAGTGTCAAAAACACCTTACAGAAAGAGCACACCAGAGTTAAAAGAATTACAAATGCAGTTGGAGGAATTGTTGAAGAAAGGGTACATATGTCCAAGTGTTTCACCTTGGGGAGCACCGGTACTTTTTGTCAAAAAGAAGGATGGAACCTTGAGGCTATGTATTGACTTTCAACATTTGAACAAGTACACTATAAATAACAAGTATCCTCTACCCCGAATCGATGACCTCTTTGATCATATTAGAGGAGCAAAGATATTTTCAAAAATTGACCTAAGGGGGGGATACCATCAGGTAAGAATCAAGGAAGAAGACATTCATAAGACATCCTTTAGGACTAGGTATGGGCATTATGAATTTGTAGTGGTTCCATTTGGACTGACCAATGCGCCAGTTGTATTCATGTGCTTAATGAATGGAATATTCAGATATCATTTGGATAATTTTGTCATAGTATTCTTGGATGACATACTTATCTATTCTAAGTTTGAAGAGGAGCATGAACATCACTTAAGACTGGTATTGCAAGTATTGAGAGAACATCAGTTGTATGCCAAGTTGAGTAAGTGTTTTTTTTATCAAAATCAGATCCATTACTTGGGACACATTATTTCAGAGCAGGGCATAGTAGTAGATCCATAGAAGATCGAAGCCATTAGAGGATGGCCAACACCCAATAATGTGTCAAACGTCAGATCTTTTATGGGATTAGTTGGCTACTACAAAAGGTTCATATTAGGGTTCTCTAAGATTTCTCATCCCATCACTTCCTTGCAAAAGAAGGGAACTAAATTTGAATGGACACTCAAGTGTGAAAATAATTTTAATCTGTTGAAGGAATTACTTACTAGTGCACCTGTGTTAAAGATTGNCATTGGATATGAGTCCAGAAATCTTAAGGAACATGAGAGGAACTATGCCACCCATGACTTGGAACTTGCTGCCATTTTCCACGCCTTGAGGATGTGGAGGCATTATCTCATGGGGAAGAAATTTGAATTAAGGACAGACCACATTGGCCTAAAGTATCTTTTTGAACAACTGACCTTGAATTCCAGGCAAACAAGATGGCTGGAATTTTTAAGTGAATATGAATTCGATATCAAGCATATCAAAGGAAAGGAGAATAAATTTGTCGATGCGCTTAGTAGAAGAGTGCATCTAATGCATGCTACTGTTGTAAGTATGCATCAGTCATACTTGAAGAGCATAATTTTAGATGGTATTGTTACAGATCAGAATTACTTATAGGTAAATGAAAACTTATAGCAAGAAAATGTACAGCAGAAAATAAAGGAGTATGAGATGAAGGAAGACAGATTACTCATGCATAAAAATAGAATCTATGTTCCTAGTTCCAGAGAACTGAGGAATTTGGTACTGAAGGAAATGCATGATGTTCCTTATGTTGGACATCCTGGTTATGAGAAAACAATTACAGCAGTAAGAAGCCAGTTATTTTGGCCAGGAATGAAGAAGGATGTTGTTGATTACATCGCTCAATGTATGGAATGTCAGAAGGTGAAGGCTGAGCATAGGCACCCAGGGGGGTTGCTACGGCCATTGCCAATCCCAGCGAAGAAATGGGAAGTGATCACCATGGATTTCATCATAGGATTCCCCAGAATGAATAAGCAACATGATTCAATCATGGTGGTGTTTGAGAAATTAACCAAGGCTTCTCATTTTGTGCCTATGAAGACAACACATACAGCGACTAATATTGTAGAAATTTTCATGAAGGAAATTGCTAGGTTGCATGGGATACCTAAGACAATCGTCTCGAACAGAGATACAAAGTTTACCTCCAATTTTTGGAGGGTATTGTTTAAAGGATTTGGGACAAATCTAAACTTTAGCACCGTGTATCATCCCCAGACAGATGGGAAAACATAGAGGGTCAATCGAATAATAGAAGATATGTTGAGGATGTATGTGATGGATAAGCCATCTAAGTGGGAAGATTACTTACACTTGGTTGAGTTTGCATATAATAATGGGTATCAAACTTCATTAAGAATGAGCCCATTTGAAGCCTTGTATGGTAGGAAATGTGATACTCCAGTAAGCTGGGACAACCTAGCAGATAGAGTGGTACTTGGGCCGGAGTTTCTCAAGGACATGGAAGACCAGGTGGTTAAGATCAAGTGGAATTTAAAGGCAACTCATGATAGACAGAAAGTTTATGCAGACAAGAACATGACATCTAGAGAATTTAAAGTAGGGGAGCATGTACTTTTGAAAGTGAATCCCAAGAAAAGATCTTTGAAATTGGGTAGTTGTACAAAGCTGGAAGCCAGATTTTGTGGTCCATTTGAAATATTGGACAGAATAGGGCCAGTTGAATACATGCTTGCATTGCCTGCTTCCATGAATGTGCATAATGTATTTCATGTATCTTTACATGAAATATGTACATGAACCTAACAACATTATTAATTGGAATCTTATCCAGGTAGAGACGGAGGGAGACTTTCAGGTTCAGCTAGTGTGGGTATTGGACAGAAAGGTCAAAATGCTCTGGAATCGAGTTATAGAGCTGGTAAAAGTTTAGTGGACCTGCCACGGTCCTAAAGATTCTACCCGAGAGCATGAATATGCCATGCGAGCAGAGTAACCGCATATTTTTGAACAAGTTTGAGATTTTGATCTCTATTTTGTATATGCACCGAGGACAATGGCAAGATAAGGGGGAGGGGATGTAACACCTCGAGTTTCGAACCCCCATTTTAAATAATGTATTGTTACAATGCTGAGAGGCCTGAGTTCCCAAACAATTATTAAAGGGCCAGTATGCCCAAGAAATGTAATGTTTGATCATTATTAATAATAAACACATTGTTGGCTTCTAGACGGACAAGGACTAGAGTTATAGGGGGCTATGATTCCACAAGAGAGGGGGCTTGAGGGGATAAATGTTTATTCCTATGTTAATTACCTTTTTTTCCTAAGGGAGGGGATCGATTACGTGAGCTTCTTGGGGAAGGCCAAGAGGTTCTTGATTCCTCACAAAAATACTTAAACCCATCCCTAGTCTGATTATGGGGTTGTTTGTTGGCTCATCTACTCCTTCACTCTTGCATTTGTACCATTATTTCCCTCATGCCCTTTCATTCACTCACTCACCCATTCATCGATCCATCCCCACCTACTTCTCGTTTGGGTAAAGGGAAAGGAAATGTTGAATATTAGCCACGGGATAGTTGGCTATAATGGTCACTGGTGCAATCCAGCCATGACTTGGGACTTGCATGTCTAAGATGCGATTGGCATGTGCACTATTTTTCTCACAACTGCAAGTCCTGAGAGTACCAGCTTTGAGATTATGGAAGAGCTGTGTTGGAGGCCCTGGAAAAAGGAGAAGGACTACCTAAGGGACTGCGTGGCAGAGAAGGGTGGAGGTCCATTCTCTTCGGTGGCACAGGTTGGGTGGAAGAGATTTGGTTACTTGGATTGTTTTGGGTGCTAGGAAACCTGTGATAGCTTGAGAGCTGACTGGTTTGGGAACCCAAGTACACTCTGGAACCATCCTTATGGATTCATAGCCCTGGCTCGGGGGTGACAGTTTTTTTGAGATTTGGAACAGTGGTGTCTACGGTTGGGTGGAACATCCTTGGTCTGCAGCCAGTTGGTGTCACCTTTTTATAAAGATAATTCCTCTTTGTTGTGATATTATTATCTGTGTATGAATGTATTCCGTTGTGTATTTTAATTATCATTT
>JASDQU011102497.1:13794-32294 GCA_032191745.1 Picea mariana | reverse complement strand
ATGGTCCTTTCAAGATTATCGACAAGATTGGTAACAATGCCTTTCGTTTAGATTTGCCTCCTTATATGCAAATGTATGTAGTTGTTAATGTTGAGAATTTGAAATTGTACAAGCCTCTATTGATTGATGATCATGGAGAGCATGTTCAGATTCCTTCTATAGATGATTTTTCCCCAGAATACCTTACAGAACTACATGAAGACATCATCCTTGATAGGAGAATGTGAACTTCAAAATGAGGAAATGTGGAGTATCTTCGAGTTGGTCTTAAAGGAACAAATCCAAGCAAATCTAAGTGGATTGAGGTTGGAAGAGTGAGGGAACTATACCCTCATCTTCAAATAGACTGAAAATAGTCTTTTGGAGGTCCAAAATCTTTCCAATGGGGAGGTGTGATCAGGGGATCAAATTTTGCTCAAAAATTTAAAGTGCTCAGAATCACTTCAAATCGAACGAGAGTGTAGGTATCATCATTATGAACCCAACGCAACTCGTTTGGGTTCAAATGAACGTCGGGAGCGAGAGATATCGCGTTCTGTTCAAATTTACAAATAGGCAAAAAAAAGGGTTGTTGACTGTACAATCCATACGGACGTTGATGTGGCAGGTCGTATGACACATGGCAGAAAGGCATTCAGACAGTTGGCAGGTGACTTGGCATGTTTGGCAGCGAATGGAATGATGACATGTGGCCCAATCAATGGCCACCACGTGTCATCCATTTATTGGTTTAAAACTTATGTCGTTGGTCGGAGTCGACCCCGCAACCTCCGGGTAGGGGAAAAGACTTGGCAAAGAGATTTCAAACGGTGTGCTACTCATTGTTCCTTGTTATATATATGGTGCAATATATATATGTTTGTATATGCATGTGGTTTGGGGCGCGACCAGGCCAGGGCTTAGCCCCAACCCTTGGTCGCACGATATGTTACATATAACCCACAACTATATCATATGGACACACGTGCGGGGTTGTGTTTGTTCCAATGCTTATATCAATGACCCACCATTTAGCCTTTGACCATTGGCTTATGTAACGGGAGCCTATGTTAATGCTAGCGCGTGGAAGCATGGGTCATAAGACCTGGCCCTTGACGGTTAGGGGCTAGGTGCCCCCGTAACTGTCCTATAGTTTGTACGGTTCACGTGGTTGCATCTGGTGCTAGGTTTTTATGCTTAAATATGTGTGTGGGCTAGGTTGAGCCAACAAGGGTTCATTTTGTAGATGCAGAGACAACAAGCTTGAAAGGGGGACTTCCAGGAAGCGTATCTTCTTCATTTTTTGGCCAAACGAGGTGCCGAAAAAACCCAACTAGGGGTTTTTGGACGTTCTGAAGCCATTGGAGCAGTCTATTTGACATTTTGAGCATTGTAAAGAACATTTATGAGCACTTTGATCAAATAATACAAATGATCCATTGGAAGCTGGACCAGGAGATGTAGCCCAAGAGAGGGGTGAACTCCTTTATCATTTGTTGTGTTATGTGTTTTATGTTCATTGATTATGGTGCTATTTATATGCATATTGAATGAGTAAATCCTATTAAAAATTATGTTGCAAAGATGATCCATTTGCATTTTAACACATAAATTTTACTTGCAAATATTTTCAAGAATACAAGTCTTCTTCATTTTTAGATCAGTCGATGTGTGCCCTCGCAAATTGAAAGGCAGTAAGTGATGTGACATGTTAGGGCTCAAACATCAAAACTCCGTATAGCCGAAGTAGATCCTGTCATCGATCACCGAGAGGTATGTGTCAACAGATCAGTAACTCCAGCAAAATCCGTTCGAGAGGTTTTAAGTTGAGATTTGAAAATCTCGAAGCCCAGAGAGCCGAAGTAAATCTCAATCACCCGATCATCCGAAATAGATATCAGTCGCCAGATTGTCCAGAGTAAATATCAAGCGTCAGATCATCTTAGGTGAATTTAGGCCTTCTGATCTAGAAGAGACATGGTGTAAATCTATGGATTTCGGGTGAAGGCTCGAAGTAACCCTCAATCGTCCGATTCAAGAGGACACGCGGCATAATCTTGTGTACTTCGAGGAGGTTTGAATTTTGAGATTTCCAAAACCCGAAGACCCGAAGTGAATCTTAGTCGTCTGATCCAGGAGGACACATGGTGACAGATTGGCCAGTTTGGAAATTCGGAGTTCAAGAGAATTGGAAGTGTGCTAGTATGGAAACTCCCAAAGTCCCGAAGCTGGAAGATTTGAAGTGATGGGGCATGATGACGCCACCTAGAGGTGATGTGGATCCTAGAATTCCTGAAGTGACGTGGCTTGTGGACGTCACTTGGGATTATGTGGACACATGGGATGTGTGCCACGTGTCAGTAATTTTTGGGCATTAGAGTATTGAAAATTTAGTTAGAACATGACACGTGGCACCCACCTAATTGGTCCATGTGTTCGCTTCCAATATTTCACCACGTGGTGATAGATCATGTAGTCCGGAGACTGGGCACTCTAGTGGGGAAAGATGTGACAGGTGGCATTGGGTCAAAAAATCTCAAAGGCCTGAAGGCCTGAGTACATATCGACCGTTGATTCCAGAAGACACACATCAAAGGATCATAGAATTCGGGTGAAAGCACTCCGGGACAAAGTGTAGGAGGAAAGTTTTGAAACTTCCGAAGCCTGAAGAGTCGAAGCGATTCACAGTCATTGATCTATGGGAGGACACCCATCGGTAGATCATGAACTCCGAGTAAAAGCATTCCGGGAGGACTCAAGGAAGTAAAGTTTAGACTCCCAAAGCACGAAGTCTCGAAGTGGATCTCAATTGTTGATCATGAAAAAGGACGATGACCATTGATCTGATCCTAGCTTAAAGTTCTGAATTCTCGAAGCTCTAGACAAATGCTTTTTCAGCTAAGCACAGAGTCATGGCCATGGTCATATGAAGATTGAGAGATGAGGGAATGAGGGATAAGGGCCGAATTGGTGGTCTTCTAGACAGAAAAGTGCTAAGGAAGGATTTAGCTATGGTTTCTAGTCGAGGTCACGTGGGAAGGTGGTTTGAAGGAAGTGCTTGTGCAGGATAAAACTCTATGTCAGCCAAGGATAATAGGACACTATTATTTTTAGATAATGGGGTTATGATCTCCATGAACAAAAAAAGAAAGAGACTTGTAGCATGGTTTGGCAATTTTGTTTATCATATGCATAATTCTAACAAAATGGTTGCTTGCACATTTTGCAGAATTAAGCGGTTTAAACACATCAACTCAAGATGTGTATTGAGGAAATGGAATAAGGCAAGGGAGCCTCTAGTCATGATAAGGAGGCCAAAGGCCAGAATACCAAAGTTGGTAATGCAGAGACTGAGTCCAATGGACACAAGGGAAAAGGAGAACAGGAAACGTTAATAGAAACAGTAAGAAGCCTAAAGATGGAAGTGCAAAGCTACAAAGTAGACAACGAGATATTGATGAGACAGAAAAGTCAGCTAAATGATTGAGTGTTGCAGAGCTTAAATCAGTTGCAAAGGAAAATGAAGAAGGGATCAAACTCAAGGCAAGAGGAAGAAGGCAGGTGCCATGAAAGAAGGGATGTTCGTGGAAGAGCAGGTTATTCTAGAAGTGCTATAAGAGATCATGGACACCACTCACCTCCTTACTCAGAAAGAAATTTGTATTCATTGGATGATCTCGTAAGCAGTCCAGAGGTGTCACCTTTCAGACACCAAAGAAGGAAACAAGAGGTAGATATTTTTCAAGGAGAGTTGAGGAAGCTCAAGCCACCTTCCTTTGAGGGTGAAAGAGAAAGGGAAGATGATGTCGAAGCATGGTTGCTTGGGCTCAGAAGATATTTTCAGTTTCATAACTATTCATCAAATCTGGAAGCTAGGATTGCCACCTACCATTTACACAGGAAAGATACAATGTGGTGGGACCAGCTAAAGCAAGTGGAGCACATTAATAAGATTACGATCACTTGGAAGTAGTTCAAGAAGTACTTCCAGAAGGAGTACCTCTCAGATAATTTCTATGACAAGAAAATGTAGGAGTTCTTTGAACTCGGGTTGGGAAGCATGACTATGGCAGAGTATGAGAAGAAGTTCTTGGGATTGTTAAAATATGTCAGGTTCATTGGTGATGAGAAGATGAAAATACAGAGATTTCTAAGTGGACTGTCAGCCTTTTATAAGGAAAATATCAAGTATGATGAGCCAAGACCTTGACTGAAGCCATCAGGAAGGATAAATACATGTATGAGCATGGCCAGGGAAGCGGATCTCTGCAGAAATATTGGAATGACAAGAATAATGAGAAGTCCGATCAGAGGAGGAAAGGATTCAAACCTTCCTTCAACATGAATGAGCCTAATATAAATCGTCAATATCAGTATGCTAAGAGGGATTTCAAGAAAGAAGATTCCTTGGGAAAAATGGGAAGACCACCAATCCAATGTTGGGGATGCAAGGAAGATCACGTGTACAAGGATTTCCCACACAGAAAGGACAAAGTGAAGACTATGCACAACATCCAAGAGGATACAACAATTGAAGATATGGGAAGAATCTATGCGGCTTTAAATGATCGACAAGCAGAGTACCAGTCCAATATGATCAAGGTGGAAGGTAACATCATAAATCAGCCTGTTGCTATTTTGATTGATTCGGGGGAAATTCATTGCTACATTGATCCTAAGATAGTGGATAGATTTCATTTGGATAAAAGTAAACTTGGAAAAGAAATTTTGGTTCAGTTATCCACTGGAACCAAAAGAAGAATCCATGATATGGTCAGATGTTATTCCATAAGTATTAATGGCGTGAATACTAGTATGGATCTAAATATCATACCATTGGGGTCTTATGATATTATGATTGGAATGGATTGGTTGGACAAGCATCATGTTGTCCTAGATTTTCATAACAATACATTTACATGTCTTGATGGAAATGGAAAACAGAGCATTGTGAAAGGAGTTCCAAGACCCAACTCTATAAGGGAGATTTCAGCCTTACAGTTGAAAATATGTGTTAGGAAAGGATGTCAACTATATGCAGCTCATGTGGAAGATCCAGATAATACAAAGGGGCCAAGCCTTAAAGATTTCTCGGTGCTACGGGAATTTGAATATGTATTCCAAGAAATACCAGGATTGCCACCAAGGAGGGAGATAGATTTATCAATTGATTTAGTGTCAGGGGTTGCCTCGGTGTCAAAAACACCTTACAGAAAGAGCACACCAAAGTTAAAAGAATTACAAATGCAGTTGGAGGAATTGTTGAAGAAGGGTACATACATCCAAGTGTTTCACCTTGGGGAGCACCAGTACTTTTTATCAAAAAGAAGGATGGAACCTTGAGGCTGTGTATTGACTTTCGACATTTGAACAAGTACACTATAAATAACAAGTATCCTCTACCCCAAATCAATGACCTCTTTGATCAGCTAAGAGGAGAAAAGATATTTTCAAAAATTGACCTAAGGGGAGGATACCATCAGGTAAGAATCAAGGAAGAAGACATTCATAAGACATCCTTTAAGACTAGGTATGGGCATTATGAATTTGTAGTGGTTCCATTTGGACTGACCAATGCACCAGTTGTATTCATGTGCTTAATGAATGGAATATTCAGATATCATTTGGATAATTTTGTCATAGTATTCTTTGATGACATACTTATCTATTCTAAGTTTGAAGAGAAGCATGAACATCACTTAAGACTGGTATTACAAGTATTGAGAGAACATCAGTTGCATGCCAAGTTGAGTAAGTATTCTTTTTATCAAAATTAGATCCATTACTTGGGACAAATTATTTCAGAGTAGGGCATAGCAGTAGATCCATAGAAGATCGAATCCATTAGAGGATGGCCAACACCCAGTAATGTGTCAAACATCAGATCTTTTATGGGATTAGTTGGCTACTACAAAAGGTTCATATTAGGGTTCTCTAAGATTTCTCATCCCATCACTTCCTTGCAAAATAAGGGAACTAAATTTGAATGGACACTCAAGTGTGAAAAGAATTTTAATATGTTGAAGGAATTACTCACTAGTGCACCTGTGTTAAAGATTGTAGACACAAATGAAAGTTTTGTGGTATGTATAGACGCCTGTAAGAAAGGACTTGGAGGAGTCCTCACACAAAATGGACATGTCATTGGATATGAGTCCAAAAATATTAAGGAACATGAGAGGAACTATGCCACCCATGACTTGGAACTTGCTACCATTGTCCACGCCTTGAGGATGTGGAGGCATTATCTCATGGGGAAGAAATTTGAATTAAGGACAGACCACATTGGCCTGAAGTATCTTTTTGAACAATCGACCTTGAATTCCAGTCAAACAAGATGGCTAGAATTTTTAAGTGAATATGAATTCGATATCAAGCATATCAAAGGAAAGGAGAATAAAGTTGTCGATGCGCTTAGTAGAAGAGTGCATCTAATGCATGCTATTGTTGTAAGTATGCATCAGTCATACTTGAAGAGCATAATTTTAGATGGTCTTGTTACAGATCATAATTACCTACAGGTAAATGAAAACTTATAGCAAGGAAATGTACAATGGAAAATAAAAGAGTATGAGATAAAGGAAGACGGATTACTCATGCATAAAAATAGAATCTATGTTCCTAGTTCCAGAGAACTGAGGAATTTGGTACTGAAGGAAATGCATGATGTTCTTTATGTTGGACATCCTGGTTACGAGAAAACAATTACAACAGTAAGAAGCTAGTTATTTTGGTCGGGAATGAAGAAGGATGTTGTTGATTACATCGCTCAATGTATGGAATGTCAGAAGGTGAAGGTTGAGCATAGGCACCCAGCGGGGTTGCTGCAGCCATTGCCAATCCCAGAGAAGAAATGGGAAATGATCACCATGGATTTCATCATAGGATTCCCCAGAACGAATAAGCAACATGATTCAATCATGGTGGTGTTTGACAAATTAACCAAGGCTTCTCATTCTGTGCCTATGAAGACAACACATGCAACGACTAATATAGCAGAAATTTTCATGAAGGAAATTGCTAGGTTGCATGGGATACCTAGGACAATCGTCTCGGACAGAGATATGAAGTTTACCTCCAATTTTTGGAGGGTATTGTTTAAAGGATTTGGCACAAATCTAAACTTTAGCACCGTGTATCATCCCCGGACAGATGGGAAAACACAGAGGGTCAATCGAATAATAGAAGATATGTTGAGGATGTATGTGATGGATAAGCCATCTAAGTGGGAAGATTACTTACACTTGGTTGAGTTTGCATATAATAATGAGTATCAAACTTCATTAAGAATGAGCCCATTTGAAGCCTTGTATGGTAGGAAATGTGATACTCCAGTAAGCTGGGACAACTTAGCAGATAGAGTGGTACTTGGGCCGGAGTTTCTCAAGGACATGGAAGACCAGGTGGTTAAGATCAAGTGGAATTTAAAGGCAACTTAGGATAGACAGAAAGTTTATGCAGACAAGAACATGACATCTAGAGAATTTAAAGTAGGGGAGCATGTACTTTTGAAAGTGAATCCCAAGAAAAGATATTTGAAATTGGGTAGTTGTACAAAGCCGTCAGCTAGATTTTGTGGTCCATTTGAAATATTGGATAGAATAGGGCCAGTTGCATACATGCTTCCATTGCCTGCTTCCATGAATGTGCATAATGTATTTCATGTATCTTTACTAAATAAATATGTACATGAACCTAACCACATTATTGATTGGAATCTGATCCAGGTAGAGACGGAGGGAGACTTTCAGGTTCAGCCAGTGTGGGTATTGGACAGAAAGGTCAAAATGCTCTGGAATCGAGTTATAAAGTTGGTAAAAGTTTAGTGGACCTGCCAGGGTCCTGAAGATTCTACCCAGGAGCATGAAGATGCCATGCGAGCAGAGTAACCGCATCTTTTTGAACAAGTTTGAGATTTTGATCTCTATTTTGTATATGCACCGAGGATAGTGGCAAGATAAGGGGGAGGGGATGTAACACCCTGGGTTTCAAACCCCCATTTTAAATAATGTATTGTTACAATGCTGAGAGGCATGAGTTCCCAAATAATTATTAAAGGGCCAGTATGCCCAAGAAATGTAATGTTTGATCATTATTAATAATAAACACATTGTTGGCTGCTAGATGGACAAGGACTAGAGTTATAGGGGGCTATGATTCCACAAGAGAGGGAGCTTGAGGGGATAAATGTGTATTCCTATGTTAATTACCCTTTTTTCCTAAGGGAGGGGATCGGTTACATGAGCTTCTTAGGGAAGACCAAGAGGTTCTTGATTCCCCACAAAAATACTTAAACCCATCCCTAGTCTGATTGTGGGGTTGTTCATTGGCTCATATGCTCCTTCACTCATGCATTTGTACCATTATTTCCCTCATGCCCTTTCATTCACTCACTCACCCATTCATTGATCCATTCCCACCTGCTTCTCGTTTGGGTAAAGGGAAAGGAACTGTTGAATATTAGCCACAAGATAGTTGGTTGTAATGGTCACTGGTGCAATCCAGCCATGAGTTGGGACCTACTTGTCTAAGATGTGATTGGCATGTACCCTGTTTTTCTCACAACTGCGAGTCCTGAGAGTACCAGCATTGAGATTATGGATGAGCTGTGTTGGAGGCTCTGGAAAAAGGAGAAGGAATGGCTAAGAGACTGAGTGGAAGAGAAGGGTGGAGGTCCATTCTCTTCAGTGGTACAGGTTGGGTGGAAGAGATTTGGTTACTTGGATTGTTGTGGGTGCTAGGAAACCTATGATAGCTTGAGAGCTTACTGGTTTGGGAACCCAAGTACACTCTGGAACTGTCCTTGTAGATTCATAGCACTGGCTTGGGGGTGACAGTGTTGTTGAGATTTGGAACAGTGGTGTCTACGGTTGGGTGGAACGTCCTTGGTCTGCAGCCAGTTGGTGTCACCTTTTTATAAAGATAAGTCCTCTTTGTTGTGATATTATTATCTGTGTATGAATGTATTCCGCTGTGTATTTTAATTATCATTTAACTAAATCATACATTATGCATGCTTGCTGGATATTGATGTGCATGTCATTAAATATTTTATCTTATGTGTCCTTATTAAATAAAGAAGGTACCGGTAAGATTGTGAAGTCTAAGGGTGGGCTTGAAGGTAGCATACCCCATCCTGTGGGTGGTTGGGGATATTATAGTCGCTAACCCTCCTGAGCTCTTAATTTGTTAGTCGTTCTGTACATGGATTTTCATCTCTTTGTTCATACTAAATCATCATTATAACGTAAAGACATCAAATTTTGAAATCAATGACAATATGTCCAACACAAATCCCCTTCTTTTCTGAGCACCTAATCAAGGAAGCTACAACTTCTTGCTTATCCAAGCACCAAATTGAAAGGAGGCTCCAACCCCTTGTATTATTCAAGCACCAACTTGAAAGGAGGCTCCAACCCCCTGTATTATTCAAGAATCAACTTGAAAGGAAGTTGCAACTCCCTGTTGTTCAGGATTCAACCTGTAAAGGACTACAATCCTCCC
The DNA here is from genome assembly GCA_032191745.1 of Picea mariana. Taxonomy (NCBI): domain Eukaryota; kingdom Viridiplantae; phylum Streptophyta; class Pinopsida; order Pinales; family Pinaceae; genus Picea; species Picea mariana. Next base: position 22,811 of record JASDQU011102497.1, on the reverse strand, counting down.
AAGCTCCTCCCTTCCACCCTCACTACGATATTTTTATGTTCACTCTCATATATTCTAGTGACTCTACTTCAAGTATACTCAAATATCTCCTGAGTCACACTTTCATTCTTCATTTTGATGGGTTTATATATCTTACCAAATGGTGTGCATCATTGAACCATTGTGTCTCTTCAATGAATCATTGTGCCTCTTCATTAATAGTAGGTTGTTATTGACATTAATTTAAAATGACTTTCAAATCGCCTTTAAATTAATTGAGTTTAGTTCTTTCTTATGTCAATCTTCCTTATGGAATGGTCAATCTAAGAAAATATTAAGAATATGACTAAGACTGTCATTTTCATCTTTACACGGTGCTCTAGTTTCGTCGAAACTCGACTATTGTTGGATTGTGATTAGGATTCAATATTGATAGTTTATTTCCACACCTGACTGTCTTGGGCACCTAGTCGCTTCCTTAAACCCATTTCCAACTCATTTTTACTTAGGGAAACAATCATGGATTAAGTTGCAATGGGGTTGTGTCTTTCATGTTTTGAAAACTTGTCACAATGGTGTTGTGTCTTTCATTTCTCAGGACTTGTTGTAATGAGTTGTACCTCTTTCATTTCAGAACTTGTCTTAATGGGCTTGCACCTCTCGTGTCTTGAAAACTTGTCACAATGATATTTTTCCTTCTTACGTCTCAAAAATTATCATAATGGGTTTGCGCCTCTCATGTCTCAAAAACTTGTTGCAATGAGGTTATCCCTTTTCTATCTCAGAACTTGTCACAATGGGGTTGTGCCTCTAGTGTCTCGAAAGTTGTCACAATGGGGCTTTAATACTACCTCCATGTCACGCGTGGTAGGTAACTTAACAATGTGGTTTTAATATTTCTTCCATGTTGCATGTGGTAGGGGACTCAATAATGTGTTTTTTAATACTTCTTCCATGCCGCGCACGGTAAGGGACCCAACAATGAGGTTTTAATATTACTTCCATGTCATGCACGGTAGGTTATATGGAAAAATCACGGTACATATGTCACCGTTGATCTAGAATATTGTTCAACAACTCGATCTCTGTGTGATCCAACACCATTTCTCCTAGGCTTGCATTATGTGCGATGAAACACTATTTCTTCTCGAGCTTGTGTCCTGCGTGATTTATGTGTTAGTTCTTTGGGCTTGTGTCCTGTGTGATCTCTGTGTGATGCAGCGCTATTTCTATGAACTTGTGTCCTACGCGATGTGGTTCTATTTATCTGAAATTATGTCCTATGCGATCTTTGCATGATGCAGTGCTATTTTTTTGAACTTGTGTCATGTGCATTGGTGACATCAATGACAACCATATTTCCAACACTACTAAGATGTCCCCATTTGAATCCTTTTATGGATATCCAGCTCCTAGTATATCATAATTTTTGCAAGGTTATTCCAAAGTACATGAAATAGAGTCACATGTGGAGAAGACTAAAGAAACTTTGACAATTTTTAAGGAAACCCTTCAAATGGCACAAAATAGGATGAAGCAAAAAGAAGATCAAAATTTGAATGAAAGAAAATTTGAGGAGGGTGATTGGGTATTTTTTGGACTACAACCTTATAAGAAATATATTCTCAAACAAAATAAGAATTAGAAATTTGCTCCAAAATTTTATGGACCCTACAATATCATTCGGAATATTGAACAAGTGCCATATGAGTTATATTTGCCTTAAATTTTCCTTCTTCTCACATTCAGAAGATTTTTTATGTATGTTTCCTTAAAAAGGTTTTGGGACAAGTTGTGTTAGTGTATACAAAACTTATAGAATTAGATGAAGAGAAGTTGATTCTTGAACCAAAAAAATTTATAGGTCGACATCCTATATCTCTTTGGAATATAACCATTATGGAGTACCTAATCAAGTGAAATAATATGCCTCCAGAAGAAGCTACATGGAAAAATGAGTAGTTCATGAAGAAACACCCTCAATTGCAAGCTTTAAGGGCAAAGATTTTTTAAAAGAGAGGGGTTATGTTAAGGCCCCTAAGGCCCTTGTGAAGTCCTTTACACTCATCTATGATTATTTTATTAGTTATGGTTAGGTCATCTTAGGGTAGGTTATGTCATGCTCATTTTATCTCTTATTTATAATAAAAATGATTCATTTGTATATGCATCTTGTCTTGTGAATTGGATATATTGTAAAAGGAGGTTTTCCCTTCGAAGTGGATTTTTACTCATTGACTATTTTGGATTTGTTTCATAACAAGTTCTCTCTAATATTTAGTAGGTATTTGAAATGCCATAAGTTTTACCACCTTCATGTGGGGAGAATGATCATGGTATTCCCCTCACTCCAGGGATTCAACCACCTAATGTGCATCTTTATAGGCATCCTTTTGCACACAAAAATGAAATTTGAAATATCATTGAGGAATTGTTGGAGGCAAGAGTTAGATGCTCTAACACTATCCATTAATCATCATTAGTGGTAATGGTATTAAAGAAGGAAGTTACTTGGTGCATGTGTCTTGATTTTCAAGATATCAATAAGCTAACAATTAAAGAAAAAAATTATATCCCAATTATTGATGACCTCTTGGATGAACTTCATTGAGCCAAATTTTTCACGAAACTTGACCTTTGTTCCATCTACCACCAAATCAAGATGAAAGAGGCTGACAACCCTAAGAAAAAAATGTGTACACATGAAGGTCATTATGAGTTTCTAGTGATGCCTTTTTACCTTTGGAGTGTGCCATCAACCTTCTAGAGAATCATGAACAAGATCTTTTGACCATTCCTCTACAATTTTGTGCTTGTATTCTTTGATGATATTTAGATCTACAAAAAATCATGGGAATACCACATAAAGCACATTGATATATCCTTACAACTCCCATATGACCACTAACTATTTAAAAAATCATTCAAATGTGTTTTGGGGGAAAGGTTGAATACTTGGGTAACATTGTAATCCAAGAGGGAGTATGAGTTGATCCCATTAAATTCACAACTATGCAAGATTGGCCCTATCCCAAAACTCTAAAGAGATTGCATGGATTCTTAGGAATTACGGGGTACTACAAGAATTTTTTGAAAAATTACGTAAAAATTATATCTCCTTTAACCTTGTTAGTCAAAAATAATGCTTTTGTTTGGAATGAGTTCGTGAAATGGGCCTTATCACCTTTAAAAGATGCAATGTGCACAACTCTAGTACTAGTTGTCCCATATTTTACTAATACTTTTTGTCTTGTAATGCGATGCCTCAAGTAAAGGTCTTGGAGTAGTATTGATGCAAGAATGGCACCTTTTAGCATTCACCGGTAAGAAATTGTGTGACCGCAATTTGGGTAAGCCCACATATGAGAAAGAGATGATGGGAATCCTACATGCCAAAGAGACATAGTGCCCATACCTCATCAGACGATGTTTCCAGATTAAGATTGACCATAATAGTTTGAATTACTTCCTTGAACAAATGTTATCATCACCAGAACCACATAATTGGGTCACTCAGATACTAGGGTATGACTATAAGATTATCTATCAGAAAGGTATAGAAAATGTGGTATTCGATGCCTTATCCCAACAATTTGAGAAGGATTGATATATTTTCACCTTGTATTGAGGAATCCCATCAATATTGGTAGGAAAATGATGTTATCAATTAACTAATCCATAAGCTTTGGGAATATACCAACCCTCCTAATGGGTATAAATGGAATCTAGATACATTGTGATATAAAGGACACGTTGTTATAGTAAATATCTCTTCCTTAAAGCAAAGAATATTGAAGTAATTTCATTCATCACCTACAACAATAAACTCTAGATTTCATAAAAAAATAAAATAAACATATGAACAAACTAAGCACTCATTCTTTTGTGGCCACATTTGACACCTAACATAGAAACAATGGGGAGACAATGAAGACACCAGGGGTATTTCAACCACTAATTATCCTGACACATATATGGGCCAACATCACTATGGATTTAATATGGGAACTTCCAAGGGTGAGAAACAAATCTATGATCATGGTGGTAGTCGATTGTCTCTCCAAATAAGCTCATTTTTGTGCCCTACCACATCCATTTACACCCTCCTTATTTTCCCAATATTTCTTGATAAAAATTATAAATCACATCTCATGTCCACTTCCATTGTCTTGGATCAGGATCCTACCTTCACTAGCAAAGTTTAGCAAGAATTGTTTAAGCTATAGGGTGTCCAGCTAAAAATGAGCACTATATATCAACCCCAAACAAATGGTCAAATTAAAGTGGTCAACAAGTGCCTAAAAACCTATTTGAGATGCTTTCCCTCTGAAACAAATTTAATCCCTAGACAAAGCCCCATGTTAAGCATAAAACCCATTATTAATCCCTAGATATTAATTTATTACATTTCTAGTGTTATATTGGTAGGTTGGCTAGAACCTTTCATTATACCCTTTCGTTATAATTGTACCCTTTGTCTCCTATACATATACCAAGGAGACCTAGTCTTAGGATCATCTTATCTTTTCTTGTGCATTGAATGTATTGTAAAAGGAGGTTTACCCTATATTGGACTATTATTCATTGATTTTTTATCATTATCAAAGTGTTGGTTTATAACATTTGGGATCAAAGCTTATGATCCTAGGGTTTTGCTTCTTCCATCAAAGACATATTGGATTTTTTTCTATAACTTTTTGGGGGGGAGTTTTAGATAGAAAAAATTTTATGAGCCTAAGGAAAGGTAGTGAAGAATAGGTGGTCAAATTTTCAATTTTTTGTTCATTATATTTTCGGAGATATCTCCTATGGAATTTAGGGTTTGTGACTAGTCCTAAAGTTAGTCTCAAACAAGTCATCTTTTTATTTTCACTATAAACAATTTTTGGTGAAGTTTCAGAAACTAAAATTGTCAAAATCCTAAGGAGACTAAGCAAGTTACATGTAAAAAAATTTCATATTTTTAATCATTACAATTTGTGAGATATATATTGTGGAAGTTGGGGTCTTCTACTAATCTTGAAATTAGTCTTAAAAAACTCATTTTGGTATTTTTGCTATAAATTTTTACCAGTGAAGGTTCAGACTGTGAAATTTTCAAGAGTTTAAGAAGGCATATCACAGTACTACAAGTTGAAATTTTAGACTCAAAGGGGTTCAAATTTCAGAGATATATTAGGAAAAATTTCAACCATCCAAACAGTCTCCAAATTAGGGTTTGAAAGGAATACCTTAAAAGGGAAATTAAATATCAAATGAAAAAGAAGATGGATCAAAGTAAGCAAGAAATTCAAAAATCCATGAATTACATAGAAACCATTATTTTATAGAACAATGGTGTTGAGACTCAATCACATTTGGGGAGTATTTTATCACATTTGGAGAGTATTTTATCACATTTGGAGAGAATAAACACTAAATCTTAGAATCATGATCATTCATCACTCCAAGATCCACACCATTAGGGATTCAAGTCAACACCAATGAACTACTTCATTCTAAATATCAATATGAGGAACTGTCATGGTAAAGATCCTATAACATGGCTATCCAAATGGATAAATTATTTGATTTACACCAATTTTCAACCTTTCAAAAGGTAACTATTGCATCCTCGTATTTAGAAAATGACTAATTTGTATGGTATCAATGGATTTGTGAACAAAAAATTGATTTTTTTCCCAAGGAAACCCTAACAGAAAATCCTCCAGGTACTTCCCCATGATCCATGGATGGTAAAAGAGGTATACCATTAGCCCTCGTTGTGGGGCCTAATCCGGCAGGGACATCAAGTGAGGCCCAACAATATTGACAATACAACTGGTCAGGGACTTGACCACGATACCTCTTGCATTATAACCACAACATTCATCCACTCGAGCTAACCCAACGAGATAAAAAAATAAAAAAATAAAAAATAAAATGATTCCATTGTTTGTTGTTCCATTTTTATGGATGAATTGATATCACGTTGTAGAGATATGAAGAGAAATGCATTATTTAGTCAATTTATAAATCTTTGACAAAAAGGTACAATTGAAGAGCACATTCAATAATTCCAAAAACTAAGTCTTGGGATAAAGGACATTCCAAAGGATAAACTATTATATCTATTTATGGGATCTTTAAAAGAAAGCATCCAACATGAAGTGTGTCTCTTTGAACCTAAATCCCTAGAGCATGTTTTCAACTTGGCAAGGAAAGTTCAAAGTAAAAATATGGCTACTAGAAGAGTTGTCACTAACAACTATAGAGAGAATCATGCACCCTCTCCTAACCTCACTCAACCAATAAGGTTGACACCTTATCAAATGGATGAAAGAAGAGAAAAGGGACTATGTTTCAATTGTGACAAAAAGTACAATAAGGGGCATAAATGTGGTTAGAAGAAAGTATTCCACATAGCCAGCGAAGAGGAAGAAGATCAAGAATTGGAATCATCACATGATCTAGAGCTAGAAGAAACTACTCCAAAAATATGTTGCCATGCATTGGCAAACATCATTATTTCACAAACCCTCAAAATATAAGGATGTATCAAAAAGAAAAAGGTAACAATGTTGATTGATTCTGGTAGTACCCATAACTTCATCAACTAGAAATTAGCGAAATTTCTCAATTTCTTTGTATTTCCAGCACTAGAGTTTCAAGTAATGATTGCAGGTGGAGGTATCCTAAATTGTTGAGGGAAGTGCCATAGTATTAAGCTCAATATGGGGGAGTATTTATTAGATAGTACATACCATCCAAATGGGTGGTTTTGATGTTGTATTAGGGTTCCAATTGTGACAATCATTGGGAACAGTGCCCCTTAAGTTTCAAGATCTTTTCATGATATTTTCCTCAGAAGGAAAGGAAAATGAGCTTAAAAGTATCCAAGGGAAACCCTCTAAAGTGATAATCTCTAACAACATGACAAAATTACTCAAAAGGGGACACCATGGTGTAATTGCACAATTGTGCTTACTAGATTTTCAAACATTTATATCCTCTGCTCCAATGGATCTAAAAAACGTTATCAAAAATCATTCCAAGGTATTTGGAGAGATGCCTAAGGGTATTCCACCTAGTCGAGATCATGACCATGTTATTCATTTGCAACCAGGAAGAGTACATATAGTCTTCCATGTTTCTTTCTTAAAGAAGATAAATGGTGACAAGATCCCAGTCCAAACTGTTTTACGAGATATTAATGGAGAAGGGAAAACCATACTAGAACCAAAAACAATACTTGAAACAAGGATTAAGCAGCTGCAAAATAAAGCAATTGTTGAGTACCTCATCAAATGGAAGAGCCTACAAGTGGAAGAGGTGACATGGGACGATGAGTTATTCAAGTAGAAACACCCACGGTTATTCAAGTGTCAAGGAGAACGCGTGTTTGAAGGGGAGGGAAATGTTAAGCCCTAGATAAATCCTCATGTTAATCCCTAGATAAATCCCCATGTCTACATCAAGCTCCAAATTCACCTCTCCATAGTCAAGGGAATCAAGATCCAAAGCATTATCAAGAAGGAAATTTTGTAAGGTATTCTTGTTATTGAATGTTTGGTTTTCCCCTTCACAAATATCATCCTTAAGTAAAACAATTGTTGGCAGAATTATATAATAGTAATTCAGTACATTAATTATCAGTCTAGGTTTGTGGACTTATGAAGCACCAGGAAAAATCTCAGAGACACACAATTCCAATAAGCTATGAAATAAATTCAATCTAGTTGTTCATCTAATACTGGACATTCTAAGGTCGAATTACAGGTTGGATATGGATTTTTATACCCAACAGTACTCTGTTGGATCCAATCTATTAGTCATATTAACAACCATTAACTTGAAACAAAAGAAACAAAATCAAAAGCTAATACATGTGATCAATGTATTTACCATGGGTGGTTGTTGACCAGTAAAGAATGGAAATCATTGATTGCATCGATTTGCAGCTCTTGACAACCATTGTCCATAGAATTACCAATTAAACCATCAAACAATCAAGCATGAACTCTTGTTCTCACAAGCATCAGTTGAACTACAAGCATGAAATAAAACTTGAAACATTAATTATCTAACCTCATTACAGAACTCTGCCTACAAGAATTGAAGTTAATGAACCGATAGTAATAATGAAACTACAATTTATTATAATGCACAAAATAAATAAATAAAACAATTGGGGTGCTACTTCTGAGATGAAGGGGGGGCTACCTTCTCTTGGAAGTATGCTCGTTGAACACTTACAAGCTTAGGAACACAACAACTAAATGCACATGAACCAATCTTTATATTCTAGAATTAACAGAGTACATAGATATATGTTGAATAGAGTTCAATCTTATTCTGCTTAATACTATTACAAAACTATCTATTCACATGTTTGGGCATGATTTCCTCTGATATTTATACAATGAGATTCAAATTAAAGACTGACATTTCTTAAACTTCCAATCCTTTGCAATCCACTAAACATAGTTAGGACATTACAAATTTATCTTTGGACAAACCAATTCAAAGAAAAAAAATATAGTGACAAGTCATTTTGTTATGATTTCATGACCAAAGACATGAAATTGCAACGAACTCGTGCACATTGCAGGAATCGGTTAGAACGTTGACCAAAAATTGTGCCTCTATTGTTATAGTGTTGGCCAAATTGGATAGTGGATGTCCATGTGTACGTGATTATCTACAGAACTCATATCTTCGAATTAGTTGAACGAGTGGAAGATATCTCAATCGTTGAGGCAACTACAGGACCTATTCAACAGACTACAGGAATATTCCAGTAATTTCACCATCTCAACTAATTAACACTTTTCATTCATTAAACAAGGGAAAATGAAATACTTAGGCTAAGATAATTACCTTTGAAACAAAAATGTGTTTTGAAGGAAAAATGGTGTTGGTTGTGGAGCCTGATTATCTTCCTGATTCAGAGGTCCTTGCTTTCAGCCGTGTTTATACCCCATGAAGTATTTACACCCCAGAAGTATGTACACTCTTCCACGCAGGGGAGTGCAGAGGGGGGGTACCCCCTCTGCGGG
>JASDQU011102497.1:0-13694 GCA_032191745.1 Picea mariana | reverse complement strand
TATTCTGAGAGAGGACACTGTGAGAGAAAGAAGAGGAAGTTACAACGGGTTTTGCTATAGGTTGTATCCCTTCATTTGTTGGATAATAATAAAAGAAGGACCTGGCAATTTCTCTGGTGGATGTAGCCCACACTGGGTGAACCACGTAAATCTGTGTCTCTCTTGTATTGTGTTTCTTCTGTGTTTTGTTCTACATTTGTTTTATTTTATTGCTCCGCGGTCTTGTTTTTCTAGCAAATGGTAAAATATATGTCATTATAGAGTAATAGGATGGAAAATGGAAAGGTAAATAGTAAGACAATGTCATGTAAACTGTACCAAAACACATCAAAACAAGGACCCTACAACAACATTTTGCAAAATTTGGAGAGATGAACTACTGATCCCAAGGGAAATTATCTTAGTCTGAGCATCCATAATGGAAGTATAATGACAATAATATAAATGATTTGGCCAATATCATCTTGGAAGAGGGTTTCATCAAAGGGGAAAATATCGTGAATCTCTCACTTGTAAGATGAATTGTGAATAATGGAGATTGATACAAAAAATATTGTGTAGGCTTCTCCTTATAATATGAGCAATATTTAGGATCATCAATTGGATTTATGACCACCTAAAGCAAGGAATATACTATCCGGGAATAATCATGCATTAAATAAAAATTTGGGATGACCCTTTTCCCATTGATCCTTGCATTTGTTTATCATATCAAGTATTTTGGCCTCAGTGAACCTATCATATGTATGATGGTTAAGGTATTCATCATAGAAATCACACCATGGGGAAACTGATGAATAACTGAATTTAGATCTTGAGTCCCCAAATATTTTCCTAAATATATCAAAAAAGTTATTCCAACCAAGGATAGAATGACAAGTAAAAAATTGAACCATTGAACAATTTTCCCATGAAGTGTGTGAGGGAATATATGTGCCATAAGTGAAGGATAAGAAATTTCCTTCCAAAAACAACAGTCCACAAAGTTCTCAATGTGCTCATTTGGGTATTCATGAAGACAACCTTTAAATTGAGGAAGATAATCAACCAAACACCATAGTCTCGAAAGGTATCCTGGAATACCTAGAGTATCACAATATATTACCATTAGCCACCAAACATCTATCATAACTATCCACAATCAAATAGTTGTTTGAGATAAAGATACACAACAATTAGTCTTAAGATCACAGAGGTTTTGTTATTCAAGATGTATACATAGAGTTGAAGAGATTCTAGACTTAGTTTTCCCCTTTATGGTCATCAATTATGTTGATTCTCAAAATGGAATTCGAGCACAACGCTAAAAAACACCCCTGCATGGATCTCAAGGGTAAAAGCAAGGATTGAAACACAGGATCTACTTGAATCCCTAAGCCTAGTAATTATGGGATTATCTTTTTTACTCAACAAGTTAGTGGAGTATTTCCCCTCAACGATACTAATACTTCAATTATGTCAGTAAATTTTAGAATATGTCTTATCTTAGTCATCAAATTCATTAAATGGTTATTTAGGATGCAAGCCTAATTATAAATAATTATGTAAAATAAATTCCAATGTGGAGAATCTTCAAATAATTATGAGAAAAAATTGTATATCGACTATCAATTGATTTTATAATATTGAATTAACAATTTGAATTAAGATATTGCTAGAAAATGAAAAATTAGATTGCAGATATAATATGTCATGCATAATAACTCCTAAACACATAAATAACTTGAGTTAAAATATGAAAAAAGGTTTCCTTAAAAAGGTTTCCTTTTTTATGTATGTTTCCTTAAAAAGGTTTTGGGACAAACTATGTTAGTGTATACAAAACTTCTAGAATTAGATGAAGAGAAGTTGATTCTTGAACCAGAAAAATTTATAGGTCGACATCCTATATCTCTTTGGAATATAACCATTATGGAGTACCTAATCAAGTGAAACAATATGCCTCCAGAAGAAGCTACAAGGAAAAATGAGTAGTTCATGAAGAAACACCCTCAATTGCAAGCTTTAAGGGCAAAGATTGTTTAAAAGAGAGGGGCTATGTTAAGGCCCCTAAGGCCCTTGTTAAGTCCTTTACACTCATCTATTATTATTTTATTAGTTATGGTTAGGTCATCTTAGGGTAGGTTATGTCATGCTCATTTTATCTCTTATTTATAATAAAAATGATTCATTTGTATATGCATCTTCTCTTGTGAATTGGATATATTGTAAAAGGAGGTTTTCCCTTTGAAGTGGATTTTTATTCATTGACTATTTTGGATTTGTTTCATAACAAGTTCTCTCTAAGATTTAGTAGGTCTTTTAAATGCCACAAGTTTTACCACCTTCATGTGGGGAGAATGATCATGGTATTCCCCTCACTCGAGGAATTCAACCACGTAATGTGCATCCTTATAGGAATCCTTTTGCACACAAAAATGAAATTTGAAATATCATTAAGGAATTGTTGGAGGCAAGAGTCAGATGCTCTAGCATTATCCATTAATCATCATTAGCGGTAATGGTATTAAAGAACGAACTTACTTGGTGCATGTGTCTTGATTTTCAAGATATCAATAAGCTAACAATTAAGGAAAAAATTTATATCCCAATTATTGATGACCTCTTGGATGAACTTCATGGAGCCAATTTTTTCACTAAACTTGACCTTCGTTCCATCTACCACCAATTCAAGATGAAAGAGGCCGACAACCCTAAGAAAAAAATTTGTACACATGAAGGTCATTATGAGTTTCTAGTGATGCATTTTTACCTTTGGAGTGTGACATCAACCTTCTAGAGAATCATGAACAAGATATTTTGACCATTCCTCTACAATTTTGTGCTTGTATTCTTTGATGATATTTAGATCTAAAAAAAAAACATGGGAAGACCACATCAAGCACATTGATATATCCTTACAACTCCCATATGACCACTAACTATTTGAAAAATGATTCAAATGTGTTTTGGGGGAAAGGTTGAATACTTGGGTAACATTGTAAGCCAAGAGGGAGTATGAGTTGATCCCATTAAATTCACAGCTATGCAAGATTGGCCCTATCCCAAAACTCTAAAGAGATTGCGTGGATTCTTAGGAATTACGGGGTACTACGAGAATTTTTTGAAAAATTACGTAAAACTTATAGCTCCTTTAACCTTGTTACTCAAAAATAATGGTTTTGTTTGGAATGAGTTCCCGAAATGGGCCTTATCACCTTTAAAAGATGCGATGTGCACAACTCTATTACTAGTTGTGCCATATTTTACTAAGACTTTTTGTCTTGTAATGCGATGCCTCCAATAAATGTCTTGGAGTAGTATCGATGCAAGAATGGCACCCTTTAGCACTCATCGGTAAGAAATTATGTGACCGCAGTTTGGCTAAGCCCACATATGAGAAAGAAATGATGGGAATCCTACATGCCAGAAAGACATAGTGCCCATACCTCATCAGACAATGTTTCCAGATTAAGATTGACCATAATAGTTTGAAGTACTTCCTTGAACAAATGTTATCATCACCAGAACAACATAATTGGGTCGCTCAGATACTAGGGTATGACTATGAGATTGTCTATAAGAAAGGTATAGAAAATGTGGTATTCGATGCCTTATCCCAACAATTTGAGAAGGATTGATATATTTTCACCTTATATTGAGGAATACCATCAATATTGGTAGGAAAATGATGTTATCAATCAACTAATCCATAATCTTCAGGAATATACCAACCCTCCTAAGGGGTATAAATGGAATCTAGATACATTGTGATATAAAGGACACATTGTTATAGTAAATATCTCTTCCTTAAAGAAAAGAATATTGAAGTAATTTCATTCATCACCAACAACAATAAACTCTAGATTTCATAAAAAAAATAAAAAAACATATGAACAAACTAAGCACTCATTCTTTTGTGGCCACATTTGATACCTAACACAGAAACAATGGGGAGACAATGAATACACCAGGGGTATTTCAACCACTAATTATCCCAACACATATATGGGCCAACATCACTATGGATTTAATATGGGAACTTCCAAGGGTGAGAAACAAATCTATGATCATGGTGGTAGTCGATTGTCTCTTCAAATATGCTCATTTTTGTGCCCTACCACATCCATTTACACCCTCCTTATTTTCCCAATATTTCTTGATAAAAAATATAAATCACATCTCATGCCCACTTCCATTGTCTTGGATCAGGATCCTACCTTCACTAGCAAAGTTTAGCAAGAATTGTTTAAGCTATAGGGTGTCCAGCTAAAAATGAGCACTATATATCAACCCCAAACAAATGGTCAAATTAAAGTGGTCAACAAGTGCCTAAAACCCTATTTGAGATGCTTTCCCTCTGAAAAAAATTTAATCCCTAGACAAATCCCCATGTTAAGCATAAAACACCTTATTAATCCCTAGATATTAATTTATTACATTTCTAGTGTTATATTGGTAGGTTGGCTAGAACCTTTCATTATATCCTTTCGTTATAATTGTACCCTTTGTCTCCTATACATATACCAAGGAGACCTAGTGTTAGGGTCATCTTATCTTTTCTTGTGCATTGAATGTATTGTAAAAGGAGGTTTACCCTATATTGGACTATTATTCATTGATTTTTTATCATTATCAAAGTGTTGGTTTATAACATTTGGGATCAGAGCTTATCATCCTCGGGTTTTGCTTCTTCCATCAAATACATATTGGGTTTTTTTCTATAACTTTTTGCGGGGGAGTTTTAGATAGAAAAAAAATTATGAGCCTAAGGTAGTGAAGAATAGGTGGTCAAAGTTTCAAGTTTTTGTTCATTATAGTTTCGGAGATATCTCATGTGGAATTTAGGGTTTGTGACTAGTCCTAAAGTTAGTCTCAAACAAGTCATGTTTTTATTTTCACTATAAACAATTTTTGGTGAAGTTTCAAAAACTAAAATTGTCAAAATCCTAAGGAAACTAAGCAAGTTACATGTGAAAAAATTTTATATTTTTAATCATTACAATTTGTGAGATATATATTGTGGAAGTTGGGATCTTTTACTAATCCTGAAATTAGTCTTAAACAACTCATTTTGGTATTTTTGCTATAAATTTTTACCAGTGAAGGTTCAGACTGTGAAATTTTCAAGAGTTTAAGAAGTCATATCATAGTTCTACAAGTTGAAATTTTAGACTCAAAGGGGTTCAAATTTCAAAGATATATTAGGAAAAAGTTCAATCATCCAGACAGTCTCCAAATTAGGGTTTGAAAGGAATACCTTAAAAGGGAAATTAAATATCAAATGAAAAAGAAGATGGATCAAAGTAAGGAAGAAATTCAAAAATCCATGAATTACATAGAAACCATTATTTTATAGAACAATGGTGTTGAGACTCGATCACATTTGGGGAGTATTTTATCACATTTGGAGAGTATTTTATCACATTTGGAGAGAATAAACACTAAATATTAGAATCATGATGATTCATCACTCCAAGATCCACATCATTAGGGATTCAAGTCAACACCAATGAACTACTTCATTCTGAATATCAATATGAGGAACTTTCATGGTAAAGATCCTATAACATGGGTATCCAAATGGATAAATTCTTTGATTTACACCAATTTTCAACCTTTCAAAAGGTAAATATTGCATCTTGGTATTTAGAAAATGACTAATTTGTATGGTATCAATGGATTTGTGAACAAAAGATTGATTTTTTTCCCAAGGAAACCCTAACAGAAAATCCTCCAGGTACTTCCCCATGATCCATGGATGGTAAACGAGGTATACCATTGGCCCTTGTTGTGGGGCCTAACCCGGCAGGGACATCAAGTGAGGCCCAACAATATCGACAATACAACTGGTCAGGGACTTGACCACGATACCTCTTGCATTATAACCACAACATTCATCCACTCGAGCTAACCCACCAAGATAAAAAAAAAAATGATTCCATTGTCTCTTGGTCCATTTTTATGGATGAATTGATATCACATTGTGGAGATATGAAGAGAAATTCATTATTTAGTCAATTTATAAATCTTCGACAAAAAGGTACAATTGCAGAGCACATTCAACAATTCCAAAAACTAAGTCTTGGGATAAAGGACATTCCAGAGGATAAATTATTATATCTATTTATGGGATCTTTAAAGGAAATCATCCAACATAAAGTGTGTCTCTTTGAACCTAAATCCCCAGAGCATGCTTTCAACTTGGAAAGGAAAGTTGAAAGTAAAAATATGGCTACTAGAAGAGTGGTCACTAACAACTATAGAGAGAATCATGCACCCTCTCCTAACCTCACTCAACCAATAAGGTTGACACCTTAGCAAATGGATGAAAGAAGAGAAAAGGGATTATGTTTCAATTGTGACAAAAAGTAAAATAAGGGGCATAAATGTGGTTAGAAGAAAGTATTCCACATAGCTAGAGAAGAGGAAGAAGATCAAGAATTGGAATCATCACATGATCTAGAGCTAGAAGAAACTACTCCAAAAATATGTTGCCATGCATTGGCAAACATCATTATTTCACAAACCCTCAAAATATAAGGATGTATCAAAAAGAAAAAGGTAACAATGTTGATTGATTATGGTAGTACCCATAACTTCATCAACTAGAAATTAGTGAAATTTCTCAATTTCTTTGTATTTCCAGCACTAGAGTTTCAAGTAATGATTGCAGATGGAGGTATCCTAAATTGTTGAGGGAAGTGCCATAGTATTAAGCTCAATATGGGGGAGTATTTATTGGATAGTACCTGCAATCCAAATGGGTGGTTTTGATGTTGTATTAGGGGTCCAATTGTTACAATCATTGGGAACAATGCCCCTTAAGTTTCAAGATCTTTTCATGATATTTTCCTTAGAAGGCGAGGAAAATGAGCTTAGAAGTATCCAAGGGAAACCCTCTAAGGTGATAATCTCTAACAACATGAAAAAATTAATCAAAAGGGGACACCATGGTGTAATTTCACAATTGTGCTCACTAGATTTTCAAACATTTATATCCTCTGCTCCAATGGATCTAAAAAACGTTATCAAAAATCATTCCAAGGTATTTGGAGAGATGCCTAAGGGTATTCCACCTAGTCGAGATCATGACCATGCTATTCATTTGCAACCAGGAAGTGTACATATGGTCTTCCATGTTTCTTTCTTAAAGAAGATAAATGGTGACAAGATCCCAGTCCAAACTGTTTTACCATATATTAATGGAGAAGGGGAAATCATACTAGAACCAAAAACAATACTTGAAACAAGGATTAAGTAGTTGCAAAATAAAGCAATTGTTGAGTACCTCATCAAATGGAAGAACCTACAAGTGGAAGAGGCGACATGGGAGGATGAGTTATTCATGCAGAAACACCCACGGTTATTCAAGTGTCAAGGAGAACACTTGTTTGAAGGGAACGGAAATGTTAAGCCCTAGATAAATCCTCATGTTAAGCCCTAGATAAATCCCCATGTCTATATCAAGCTCCAAATTCACCTCTCCATAGTCAAGGGCATCAAGATCCAAAGCATTATCAAGAAGGAAATTTTGTAAGGTGTTCTTGTTATTGGATGTTTGGTTTTCCCCTTCAAAAATCTCATCCTTAAGTAAAACAATTGTTGGCAGAATTATATAATAGTAATTTAGTACATTAATTATCAATCCAGGTTTGTGGACTTATGAAGCACCAAGAAAAATATATGCAAAACAAATCTCAGAGACACACAATTCTAATAAGCTATGAAATAAATTCAATCTAGTTGTTCATCTAACAATGGACATTCTAAGGTCGAATTGCAAGTTGGATACAGATTTTTATTCCCAACAGTACTCGGTTGGATCCAATCTATTAGTTATATTAACAACCATTAACTTGAAACAAAAGAAACAAAATCAAAAGCTAATACATGTGATCAATGTATTTATCATGGGTGGTTGTTGATCAATAAAGAATGGAAATCATTGATTGCATCAATATGCAGCTCTTGACAACCATTGTCTAGAGAATTACCAATTAAACCATCAAACAATCAAGCATGAACTCGTGTTCTCACAAGCATCAGTTGAACTACAAGCATGAAATAAAACTTGCAACATTAATTATCTAACCTCATTACAAAACTCTACCTACAAGAATTGAAGTTAATGAACCGATAGTAATAACAAAACTACAATTTATTATAATGCACAAAATAAATAGATAAAACAATTGGGGTGCTACTTCTGAGATGAAGGGGGGCCTACCTTCTCTTGGAAGTATGCTTGTTGAACACTTACAAGCTTAGGAACACAACAACTAAATGCACATGAACCAATCTTTATATTCCAAAATTAACAGAGTACATAGATATATGTTGAATAGAGTTCAATCTTATTCTTCTTAATACTATTACAAAACTATCAATTCACATGTTCGAGCATGATTTCCTCTTATATTTATACAATGAGATTCAAATTAAAGACTAACATTTCTTAAACTTCCAATCCTTTGCAATCCACTAAACATAGTCGGGACATTACAAATTTATCTTTGGACAAACCAATTCAAAGAAAAAAATATAGTGACAAGTCATTTTGTTACGATTTCATGACCAAAGGCATGAAATTGCAACAAACTTGTGCGCATTGTAGGAATCGGTTAGAATGTTGACCAAAAATTGTGCCTCTATTGTTATAGTGTTGGCCAAATTGGATAGTGGATGTCCATGTGTACATGATTCTCTACAGAACTCATATCTTCGAATTAGTTGAACGAGTGGAAGATATCTCAATCATCGAGGCAACTACAGGACCTATTCAACAAACTACAGAAATATTCCAGTAATTTCACCAGCTCAACTAATTAACACATTTCATTCATTAAACAAGGGAAAATGAAATACTTAGGCTAAGATAATTACCTTTGAACCAAAAATGTGTTTTGAAGGAAAAATGGTTAAATATATGTCATCATAGAGTAATAGGATGGAAAATGGAAAGGTAAATTGTACCAAAACACATCAAAACAAGGATCCTGCAACAACATTTTGCAAAATTTGGAGAGATGAACAACTGATACCAAGGAAAATTATCTTAGTCTAAGCATCCATAATGGAAGTATAATGGACAATAATATAAATGATTTGGCCAATATCATCTTCGAAGAGGGTTTCATCAAAGGGGAAAATATCACAAATCTCTCACGTGTAAGATGAATTGTGAATAATAGAGATTGATACAAAAAATATTGTGTGGGCTTCTCCTTATAATATGAGCAGAATTTAAGATCGTCAATTGGATTTATGACCACCTAAAGCAAGGAATATACTATTCGGGAATAATCATGCATTAAATAAAAATTTGGGATGACCCTTTCCCATTGCTCCTTGCATTTGTTTAGCATATCAAGTATTTTGGCCTCAGTGAACCTATCATATGTATGAAGGTTAAGGTATTCATCATAGAAATCACACCATGGGGAAACTGATGAATAACTGAATTTAGATCTTGAGTCCCCAAATATTTCCCTAAATATATCAAAAATTTATTCCAACCAAGGATAGAATGACAGGTAAAAAATCGAACCATTGAACAATTTTCCCATGAAGTGTGTGAGAGAATATACATGCCATAAGTGAAGGATAAGAAATTTCCTTCCAAAAACAATAGTCCACAAAGTTCTCGATGTGCTCATTTGGGTATTCATGAAGACAACCTTTAAATTGAGGAAGATAATCAACCAAACACCATAGTCTCGGAAGGTATCCTGCAATACCTAGAGTATCACAATATATTACCATTAGCCACCAAACATCTATCATAACTATCCACAATCAAATAGTTGTTTGAGATAAAGACACACAACAATTAGTCTTAAGATCATAGAGGTTTTGTTATTCAAGATATATACATAGAGTTGAAGAGATTCTAGACTTAGTTTTCCTCTTTATGGTCATCAATTATGTTGATTCTCAAAATGGAATTCGAGCACAACGCTAAAAAACACCCCTGCATGAATCTCAAGGGTAAAAGCAAGGATTGAAACACATGATCTACTTGAATCCCTAAGCCTACTAATTATGGGATTATCTTTATTACTCAACAAGTTAGTGGAGTATTTCCCCTCAAGGGTACTAATACTTCAATTATGTCGGTAAATTTTAGAATATGTCTTATCTTAGTCATCAAATTCATTAAATGGTTATTTAGGATGCAAGCCTATTTATAAATAATTATTTAAAATAAATTCCAATGTGAAGAATTTACTAATAATTATGAGAAAAAATTGTATATCGACTATCAATTAATTTTATAATATAGAATTAACAATTTGAATTAAGATATTGCTAGAAAATGAAAAATTAGATTGCAAATATAATATGTAATGCATAATAACTCCTAAACACATAAATAACTTGAGTTAAAATATGAAAAAAAATCAAAGTTGTACAATTAATCATTAAAATCAACAATTGTGAATATGGGACATCGACTAAAACATGAATATACATAGTAATTACCAAAACAAAGTTAAAACTTGCTTGCAAGTAGAAACAAGAAGAGATGTAAAGGAAATATAATATATACAAACAAAAATGAGTCCAAGTATGTTAAATGCCCTTGAGGTGTATAACAGGCAGTGATGGAGTGCACTGATAAGGCACTCTATTATGTGAGGTCATTGGTTTAGAACCTCAGCTTACCTTGTGTGTCACATGGGAATGCCTAGTGGTAGCTATTAAAATTGACCATGTGTCATGCAAGTACGAGCCCAACCTAGCTGTCGATTCTTCCATATACAAAAAAAAAAAAGGATATGCCAAAGAAAAATTTGTTCATAAAGAAATTTTTCTATAAAATCAATAACAACCCAAATAATTCCAACAATCATCATGGCTTCTAGTAAACGGGATGTTCACGAGACCATACATTGTTCACACCAACTTAAAGAAAAGTAGGATGAAGCCCCATACCATTTGAACCCGACCCTCGAGCGGCACGAACAATGCATCAGTTACACAAACCTCTCGGCGTATCTTTTTTTTGTTTGCTGCTCGCGGCCTTCATTTTGATTGATTTGCAGTTGAAAGATTACTAGCTTTTTGTGAAGGATATCGTAGAATTGGATTCGTTTTTTTAATGAAGGAAGGATGACGACCTGGTGATATTTGGAGCGTCTACCATTGCAAACTTTTAAAGATTGGTGGAGGTAACCCTAAAAATTCAGAGTTTATAATTAAAAATTAAATTTATGAAGTATGAATGATATTTGCATTGACCAGAGTATTCGTGGGTAAAAGCCAAGCCCCAACAGATATTTTTGTATGGTGTATTTTTGTGCAATTTTTTTCATTTTGGTTTATTAAAAAGAGAAAAAAAAGTAAAAGGAATCATCAGATTTTATTACCATCTCGAGTTATAAGAATGTTTGTGAAATTGTCATTGAAGTTATAAGAAAATTAGGTTTATATTGCTTGTTTCTCAAAAAAACAATCTAATGTATTCTCATACAAAGAAGACAAAGCAAGGTTTTTAGGAAGCAATTAAAAGAATATTGCACTTCACATAACTTTGAAGTCTTTTGCATAATCGCGAAGGTTTCTTAAGGGGGTTCAAATATCTTTGTAAAACTCACAGAAATTAAACAAGGGGGTTCAAAAAGGAGGTTTTAGATTTTGCACATTAGGCATATTTGAAGCACTTCAAAATGGAAGGAATTGACAAAATGTTTAATATGTTGCACATATTGCGTAAGAAGACTCCCGAATCTACAATTTATATGCAAAAAGGAATGCTCACTAGTGTTCTTGCTTGTTTTTGCATACTGTACAAAAGGTACATCTACTTCAAACACAAACAAAGATTTTCACGGGCAGTTGATGTCATTTAATGATGACACCAAGGAACAAGAAAACAAACGTGTGCTTGTTGATTGTGAGTTGCAGTCTTTTTACTTTGATGAATTCAGTGTAGCATTGACTGATGATAGTGAAAACAAAGTGGATAAATTACAGGAATGAGGATTAGGTTGAAAATATAGATAACTTTTCATATTCCTAATTATTGTAAACCAATTACATTTGTAAGAGGTTTTTTTTTTGTTAATGTTGATAGGAAGGAAGAACTTGATAAGGAACATGTTCAGGATGTTCATACATATTTTGATGATGATACTATTGTTGAGGATATTGATGATAATATAGGTATTAAGGATTTTTTGGTTGATGATGCTCGGTTGGAAAAAGAACTTGTATTGTGTCGAAATTGTCACCAAGTTGGCCATGTTGAGTTAAACTATTTTGATCTCCACCCATGTGTTTTTTTTGTGGGAACAAAAACCATGTCTTAGAAAGGTGTTAGAAGCGACTAAAGATTCATAGGAAACATTCAAATTTTGAATGGTTAGAGACTTGGCCTTGGAGTTTGGAAGCTTTTATACACAGGTACAATCATACTTGATTGGATATATTTCTACAGTTGACAGACGTGAGGGGGGGNAAACTTCAAGTTTCAAAATGTAACTTACAGGATTGTAGTTTATGATGATTGATTATGGATTCAAGGTTCAGGATTGAAGATGAATTTATGATTTCAAGATGATTGGATGATGGATTTAATGATGTTAGCACATATCACTCACATGGAGTCTTTGATTGGTAAGGATTTTCAGGAGATTGATGATTTCTAGGTTCTTGGATATTGGATGGATAGTTTGCCACTTTTTGGAATTTGATGGATTGTACAACATGTTTGATGAACATTTGGGTTTAGGATTTCGAGTAGTACCGATAGTTTACTTGGTTTACTACTCAGAGGTTTTTTGGCTACAGGATTTTCATATACAGGCTTTGGATGTTGTTCGACACTTTTTTCTGTCAGTGGGATTTTTGATAGTTTTTTTATGTGTCAATATGTGAGAGATTCATAGTATTCAAAATTCTCAGGGATGGTATTTTTACCTTGCAGAGGACATACGTTTCTTCTGCTCTTTTCTCTTGGCACATTGGATTGCCAAGGTTTTTCAGGATATGGGATGTGTTAGAATTGTAGTTAATTCACTTGTCATTAGGATTTAATCTCATTGGTTTGGGTTCACTTCAGTGACCACTCGGAGGATATCTGGCTCATTTTATGCATAGTGAGTTTTCCATATTTAGTTTTCAGCATCCACATTTGGCGGTTTTTTAGGAAAATATTCATCGACACTCATGAGGTTTCATATCATGATTTATAGATTGAAGACTTGGATATGTTATCAACTTTTACACTAGTTTTTGTTGCTAGTTGGTACATTTGTATGGACTAATGATTAAGGGGGGGATTTTTAGCAGTATTGCTCATAATCATAGTTCTAATACCACCTTGTTAGCTAGTGTTAGTTATGTGGACCGTTAATGGTGGTTATTGATCTTTGTACTATATGTACTTACTTTATGAATACATTAATGTGGAAATTAATGGCTTATGCCTTTTATCGCCATCTCCTTGTTTCTTGATCTTTCTTGGTTTTCTTCATTATTATCTTGCCCTAATTTATATCATATGTTTTACTCTAGCCTCCATACACAAGCTGTAAATTGGTACTTATAACACATTAAAGAATTGTAGGATATTTGTAATGTATAGACAAATATCCTCTAGGCATGGGAAAAATCAAATAAAAAGTAAACGTAAGCCATTTCAAAAAGTTCAAGCATGAATAGTGCACCACATGAGTGATGACACAAAAGTAAGGAGGGAATTTGGATCC
>JASDQU011102496.1:61519-74152 GCA_032191745.1 Picea mariana | reverse complement strand
TACATTCTTTCTGTACTCATGACATATTCATTGCTGTACTTTCCATCAATGACAAGCATATGCTACCTATTAAACATTTCCAACAGTTCTGTCATTTGTGTGATAGCTGCTACGCGCAAGCTAGGTACTAAAATTTCTAATGGCACTACTACTTCTTGGCCATAAACCAGTTTAAATGGCATGTGCCTTGTCAACTTTTTGCATGTAGTCATGTATGCCCATAATACTGTTGGTACTTTGAGTTCCCAATCGTCTTTGTTGACGTTACAAATCTTTGTCAGTGCGTTCTCCAAAATTTTGTTGAAGGCTTCCATTGTGCCATTTTCTTGTGGATGATACAGTGTGCTCTTTTGATGATGGACTTCAAACTCTTTAGTCATCACGTGGATGGTGTTGTTTATGAAGTTCCTACCTTGGTCGCTCATAAAAACTCTTGGGCACATGAATCGAGTGATTACTTGTTCAAACAAAAAGTGTGCTATTGTTTTTGCGTTGCAATCTTTTACTGGTGCGGCTTCCACCCATCTTGTTAAATATTTCGTCGCAGTGATAATGTACCTAGCCCCTGTTCTTTTTTCCGGTGGGCTGATTGGTCCCAGAAATTCTATTTCCCACTTTTCAAATGCATGTAATGTTACTTTTGGTCGTAATGGCATCTTTTCCCTTATGTTGGATTTGCCTACCCTTTGACAAACATCGCATATTTGATAGTACTCCTTCGAGTCTCTGTGAATAATTGGACACCATAGTCCTGTACGCAATACCTTCTGCGTAGTAGCTTTACCCGCATAATTCCCTCCTGCTATTCCCTCGTGGGATTCTGCTAAGACTCTTGGTCTTTCGTTCTCTAATGTGTATCTTTTCAAGATGCCATCTGCGCCCATTTTATATAACTGTCTGGCAATCAGTTGATAGTCGGCAATGCAGACTACCAGGTTTTTCTTCTGCACAGTGCTATAGTCTTGCGGTGCAGTACCTGTACTCAAGTATTGGATCATATATGTGAAGTATTCATCAGCAATCTGTACTGAGAATAATTGTGCATCTAGAAAGTTATCTTCTAAATTTGTAGGTTCTTTTCCATTTGTGACCC
Source organism: Picea mariana (assembly GCA_032191745.1). Taxonomy (NCBI): domain Eukaryota; kingdom Viridiplantae; phylum Streptophyta; class Pinopsida; order Pinales; family Pinaceae; genus Picea; species Picea mariana. The sequence goes on along the minus strand of JASDQU011102496.1, from coordinate 73,059 downwards.
TCGACAGGTGGTCAGGTCCTGCATTCAATTTCCATGGTTTAACTATTACTTCAAAGTTGAATTCTTGGAATAGTAGTAACCATCGACATATTCTCCCCACCAACACTGGCTTGTTGACAAGGTATTTCAGGGCTGAGTGATATGTGAACATTTTAAAGTGCTTTCCTAATAAGTAATGTCTGAATTTCTATAGTGCATAGACCATGGCTAGACCTTCTCTTTCTGTCGTGTTATAGTTCTGTCTTGAGTCTGATAAATTTCTTCTTGTGAACTCTATTGGGTGATCCAAGTTTTTTGTTCCTGGCTATTCCAAGATAGCTCTGAGTGCTATCGCTGATGCATCTACATGCACATGGAATGTATTTTCCCAGTCTGGAAATACTAATATCGACGTGGTAACCATCTTTTCCTTCAAGGTATCCAGACCGTGTTGACACTCGTCATTCCACTGAAAATTTGTATCCTTCCTTAACAACTTTTCCATTGGTGTTGTGATCTATGCATATCCTTTGATGAATTTCCTGTAATATCTTATGCCTCCTAACGGTGCTCTTAGATGACGGATTGTTTTTGGTGCTGGCAAGTTAACAATGACTGCAATCTTTGTCAGATCTACTAATAATCCTTGTTTTCATACTATGTGGCCCAATAGTATCCCAAACAGTGTTCCAAATATGCATTTCTTGATATTTAGTGATATCTGGCTGCACTGTATACATCTTTCTAACAACAGCCGTAAAACTTCCACATGGTTTTTCAACAGGCTGTAGATTGTCCAATCATCCAGGTATACTTCAAGAAATTGGTGGATGAATTCCTTAAACACAACAATGACTACTCTGGAGAATATTGTTGGTGCATTCTTCAATATAAACAACATGACTATGTACTGATAAGATCCCCATTCTGTCGCAAACATGGTATTCTGTCTGTCCTCCTGTGATATCTTAGTCTGATGGTAGCCCGAGAATCCATCAGTGAATGAGTAAGCTTCATGTCCTCCCACACTCTCTAACACTTCATTTGTGAATGGTGTAGGGAACAGGTCATGTAGGCATTCATCATTCAAATTCCTCAAGTCGACGCATATCTTGATTCCTCTTCCTTGTTTCTTGTCCTATACTACCATCATGCTTATCCATTCTGACTCCTCAACTGGTTCTATGATGCCGACTTCGAGCATCCTATCGATATCATCTTTAACTTTTTGTTTATATATGGGGTTCGATATGTAGGGTCTTTGTCTAATAGGTATCACTTCAGGTCTGAGTGGTTTATTCATTTCTACCCGTTCTCCGGCTATACCCTTCATCTCTGTGAATGTGGTGGGAAAGAGGTCACTGTATTCGCGTAACAACTCGGTGATACTTTCTACTATTTGCTCATCCCAATAATCTCCAATGCTGGCCATTTTGGGCTGCTCAGCTGTCCCGATATTAACTTTCATTACCTTGATTGGCACGGAAATGACTTCTGATTCAATAGTTGGTCCCTCCACATCTCTTTATCCTTCTACTTCTTCGATCTGAATAACGCACGGATCGTCTTCATATGGGGCTTCCTCCTGTACATGGTAACATGACAACAGTTCCTTGATTTTCTGTTTATTCCATTGTTTCTCTTCTGTGATAAGTTCTATTTCTGGTTCTTTGGTGAATATTACTCCTCTGATTCGTTTAAGGGTGGCATCTATGTTGGGGTTCTCATGCTCGAATGAGAAAGTGACTCTAAAATTATGTCGCAATATCGTCCATGTCATAGTTCCTTTGCGCAATTCCTGGTCCATATACCAATTTGCTGGTATGCCCTCGAGAGTATATATGAAGTGATGAGGCCATTCCTATGGTGGTGTCATTTTCCACAGCGTTCTACATGCCTCCAAGTGTTCTGTTGGTGCTCTGTGTCCTTCATATTTATGTTGTTTGTTGTTTTTTGGTTCTGCGCTGAACCTTATGTGCAGTAATCGCTTACATTGGTACCAGTCTGTGATTGTCTCTTTGTGTGCGCTCCACCATATTGCCGGTATGGCCTTTAGTGCTAAGTCAAGTGCTAACAGTCTCTGGTTCTCTAACACTACATCTTTGTGCTTCATCAAGAATGTTTCCAAATCATTGATTCTGTGGAAGTTGGGTGGTTCTCTGATTTCTGTGCCTATCCATCTTACTGCACAGTCTATTATTTCACATCTTCACGTGGATACTTCGTGTAGCCTCTGCTGCCAGTTCTCTAAACTAGTGTCTAAGTCTGTTGCACATGAAGTAATGCTCCACCAACTGAGTACCTCGTTTGCAGTCATGTTTACATAATCCTCATCGCGCGTAGTTTTTCTGTACAACTGGTTGATTTCCTCTAAGTCTAGGCAAGTAGGTTCTACAAACCTCTCCCCTTCTAATGGGTCTAATGGCACGATGACCCTATATTCTCTGGACTCAAATGTCATTTTCTTGGTCTTCAAATTGATTATGGCCTGGTTTTCAAACGCCCAATCCAGACCAAGCAATTTTGGGTAAGGTGTTGTGTCGTCCACTATTTCAATGACTTCAAAATCTGCTTTAGTGCACACTCCATCAAGATCTATTGTCACTCCTTTCAGTCTACCCATTGGTAGGACTCTATGTTGGTTTGCTAGTTTCAATTGAATAGGTGAGTATCCTAATGTGGGCTCTCCCATGCATTTCCATGTCTTCTTTGGTAATACATTCACTTCAGATCCTAGATCTAGTATAATGTCTCCCATATTGAAATCCCCAATGTTAGCATCCAGTCTAAATTCTCTACTTGTTCTTCTTTTTGAGTGTAGGTGATTAACTATTTTAGGTTCTAGCTTTCCTTCCATCTCGTTGCTACACTTTTCTCGGATGTTTTGCAATATTTTCATAGATGATGGATCAATTAATACTTTTACACATGATTGCAAAAAGCCTTTGATTGTACTTACTTATCTCGTGGGATGCATTTTGTTGGTATGATCCAATGATGGAGGCATCTCATATTCTGGTGCTTCCTTGTGTGGCTGCGCAGTTGAAGTCGACATTGTGTCCTCCTTCTGAAATTCTTGTCTGGCCTCCTTAATGGTCTCATTTTATTTTTGCGCATCGAACTACTTTATTGGTTCAGTGTTCTTCTTTACCCATTGGTTTTGTGTTGATTCCTGTCGAACTACGTCAATGCCTATTTTAGCTCCTCCGCGGGTAACTATGTTGATATTCCATCCTTCATCCCTTGCTTCGGCTGAAATCCACTGAACATTCGAATTGTTTTGGTTCCTCTTCTCCTGAATCTTTACTAGTAGTGTCAAACATTCCTCTGTATCGTGGTCCGATGCATGACAATACATACAATTTGTTGGTGGAAGCATGCATTCCCTTGCATAATGTCCCAGTTGCTGACAATTGTGACATTTGACTGGTCCTCTACCTCGTTCGAAACCTCATTTGTCTCATCCTCCTCCTCTGTAGCCTGTTCGATCACCTCTTGACGCGTTATACTGAGGTGCCTGATTATACTGTGTGGTATTGTACTGGGGTTGTGCCGGGTTGTACTGCGGTTGTGCATTATTGTATGGTTGTTGCACAGTATTATAATGTTGTTACACAGTGTTGTATGGAACTGGGGCTTGATTGAATTGTGGCGATGCTTGCCCAGTCATCATTTCTGCATGTACCCTATATGCATCTGATGTCCTTTGTCACATTAGCTCCATAGTTCTGCAATCTTTATCATCATGACCCACTGACTTGCAAAAGGTGCAATATGAATTTTTTGGAAGTGTATGGTATTTCTGCATCATCGTCTAGTGATAAGGGTCGTGACCCATTTTATAGCATATTTTGCACCATAATCCTCCCGTTGGTAATGGATTTGGCATTCCTGCTACCATATATTGTGCGAATGTTGGACATTCTCTCTTGTGGTTTCCTTCCATCCTGCACGTGGTACACCAAACAAATTCTCGTTTGTCCTTGTTCTTATTCTGGTTCAGCTGGAACATGAGATTCTTCAAATCCTCCTTCATTTCTTCGATAGTTGGGTTTGTCTATTGGTACTATTTTTCTTCCAGTTGGAAGGATTCCTATAGAGCCTCTACCTGTGTTTGAAATTTTTGTTGTCGTAAAGGGGTGTTTTAACTAACAGGTGCCAATGTTGCATATCGGGCATGAGGTATTTTAACTTTCCCTTCAATCACTTGAATCTCTGGTCAATATCCCATACAGACTCTCCTGTTTTCTATCTTATTTTGATCATCTCGTTCATGTACTGGTCCTCTGAACTCGGCTTCTGGAACTCATTAATCAGTAACTTCTTAATGTCATCTAGTGTCCTGGTCGTCCCAGGGGCACTGTTTGTGTCTAGACTCATGTACCAGTCTAGTGCGCAGTCTCTTAGTGTAATAGCTAGTTGCACGAGTTTGGTATCTTCATCGGTGATCTGCTTTGATTCTGAGATCTTTGCAAAAATGAAAAAGTGCTTCTCAGGGTCTTCTACTACTTATGCCCGAAATTCTGGTAACCTCATGGTAGGATCGTGTCCTGCCATTCTGAATACTAAACTACTACCTCCTCTGCGTGATGTAGATACTTGACTAGTGCTGCCTAAACTGCCTCCTCCAGTTGTTGTTCCTTGTGTAGATGTAATTCCTATTGTCGGAATTCCTCCGACCACGATTTTCTAAATGGTGGCATTCTCTTTGGTGTATTAGTCACACATGGGTTTATGGGTTCCACATTGACATTAATATGGATAGGAGGGCTGCCTTCTCCTCCCATTCTTGGACCTCTCATTTTCCTCTCATATGTTGCGTGCATGATTTCCTCAATCTACTCCACAGCTCGAAGATCCTCTACCTCTTCCTCATCACTCGCCAAGCCTTCCCTCACAGCTATAACTCTCTTCTTGGTATTCACCTTGTATTGTTAGGGTGCTACGCTACGCGTTTTTCCCATTGATGCCAAGATCCACTTGATCTGGTCGTCGTCCATCATTATCGAGTCCAAGGGTTCCTCCTCCTTCTTGCCTTTATCCTTCCCTCCTTCCATTTATCCTCACTCTGTCAGTGCTTCCCCCCTTCCCCCATGCACGCAGGGAAGTTTATCTATCTGATTCCATTATCATTACCCCTTTGTTATATAAAAATATTTTAATAGAAGTATATAGTGATTGAATGTACCTTCCTCGAGGTCCGCGTAGAAATTCTTGCTCTGTCGTGCTGTATAAATTCGACATGTCCACTGCAAACTCTATTATGAATCCTGCCACAATACTGTCAAGCCAAAAGTCTACTGCATGGGTGAATTTGTTGTTCACTTGCTGTAACTGCTCAATTTGTACTGGGGTCCACTCTAACTGTCAAATCTGGTTCGTTGTGTGGTTATCCTTCTGTTATCACTTGCTAATTTGCATTATTTTTTCCCAAAGCATCTTATCCTTGTGCTATCCTTCCACTCAGATTTTAAAACATTTTCACTAGCTCCGTCAAGCTCCCATTACCTAAATCCTTCACTCAACTGATCATAAAAAATAGTCATGTCCTCCATAAGTTAAAAATTTGACAAAAATCCCAAACCTATACCTAGCCTTAATAATTATCTAATTCCCTTAGTTCCATCACTTCATTCATTTTTACCCTTATTTTCATATTCCCATTGAAAAAAAAAAATCCTTTTATTAAGCACCCTTATCCTATCCACAAAGCCATGTGTTAAAGCCTCATATGCCCAAAGTCTTTAAAAAATTGGAAAAATACTTTATTATTATTAATATAAATATCTTTATATTAAAATATTTATATTAATATTTAAATATTTAATTTATGGAATCGCGTCAAATCATGGGCACGAATCTCAATTTATAATGTGGAAAACTCAAAGGTTGGATGGAGGGCGCACATACATATCGGGGATTGAAGTAGCGAGGAGGTTAATTTTGTGAAGGTGGGCTGGGGAAAACTACCGTGGTTTCTTTCGTGGACATGTGTTTTTACGTGGATCATATCGGGGGTAAAAGTAGTTTGGATTAAACCACTCCAGCCCAAGCCTGATGTCATAAATGCACCATTTATCATATGTTTAATGTGCGGCATTTTTCCAGGAGTGCATTTCAACAACAATTATGGAATTTTTAATAAATGAAATTCCTCCCCACGGTGAAAAGGTTTTACGGAGGTAAGATTTAATTTTTACAAATTAAAGAAACTAATGTTTATTTCCATGAAAAAGATTTAAATGGGAAGATGCATGTGAACGAAGACTTAGATAATTCTTTATCCAAAATTTATGGAAGTAAAAGAAGAAGATAAAAGGTATTTTACCAAAGACGGTAAACTGGAAAAAACACAGTAAATGTTTTTCCACAGTGAAACAAATAGTAATAGTAAATGTTTTTTATAGTGAAATGGTGAATTGGGCCAAACAAGACATGGTTTAAAAGAACCACCGCCATGAATTAAATTATGGAAATTTAATTCTATAGGATAGAAAATATTTGGGAATTATTTTTATTTCAAATATATTATTCCAAAATGTTTAATGAGAATATGGATAAATGCAATTATATTTGAAAGAGTATAAGTGACATTTCAAAGAGAACCTGGCATAGGAAGGAGATAGAGTGTCAGAGGAATCTGCAGGGATCATGAAACGGTTTTTTTTTCTTCTGAAAACTGTTATTTGTAATCATTGTAGAAGTTGTAACGTTTCATTTCAGTTATTGTAACTGGTTGCACACTGAAGGAACTTGAATTGTATAAGTATTAGAGGTTCTGAGTGTATTAGTGATGGACATAAGTGCAAGGGCACAATTCTAGTGGTTTTGGACTCTATTGTAATTTTTCTGGGATGGAATTGAATACATATGCAGAAGCAATTTGAACTGTTTATGAAAATATTCTAATGGCCATGATATGAGTTTTTTCTTCCTTCATTGTTTGTATTTCCTGTGTCTTTAATTCCATTTACATTTTTGTTTGTTTAAATTGGATAGTTAAAAGCCCAGAATTCATCCCTTGATGCTCTCGGTTGAAACAATTTAAACTGTGTGTATTTCTTCCTAACTAATTCAGAATTCATTTTATTAATGCTCTGATGCAATTACTTGTTTTTTCCCTTTCCTCTTACAATCTTCAAATATTATTTACAACTCAGATTCATTGCCTCATTTAGCCTTTATCCTCTGGAGAGTTCTATTGGTCAATCAATGTTTTCATTCATTTTTAGAATTTTGACTCCATATCCATGAGTGTCCCTCCTCTTCTTGGCCAACAACTTTATAAAACCCCCCAAAACACACCAAATCTAGCCACTGATTTCCATAGATATATCAAGTGACACGAGAGAGCCCTCTTTGAGTTGAGAAGGCTAGTGCCCAACTCTAAAGTAGGTTGAAACAGTTTCCTCTGTAGTTTATCTATTCAGACGGACAAAATTTACAAAGTGCTAGCATTATGGCGCTGTTGGCGGGGATGAAATTGAAAAATATACCCTGGAAAAAAATGACATGGTTGAGTTCTAAGGTCTGAGAGAAACATACACTTAGGCACATATTGGCTGTATTCCTACTCTGGCGACTCCACACATCAAAAATCAGTTTGAAGGTGATTCCAATGGTAGAAGAATCCAAAAATTCGAATCTTCAATGGAGACTCCACTCTCAATGCATAATCCATCTTCCAAAACAGTATTGGTGACTCCACTCAAGCTTCGAATGTAATTCAGAGACTCCACTGGAAGATGAGATCCCTTGATAGAGGTATGAAAATATATTATGGAAGAAAACAAGTACTTAAAATTGGATTTTTTCCAAGGAATTTTATTGTTTTGTATAAGTTGCCTCTGGTCCTTCCTTGAACATGCAGTCAAACAAATTTTTCTTTACTTGCTGCATTCTAATGATGATCATGAGAATATTGCAATTGTATATACTCCTCTTAAAGTTGTACATGATGATCATAACCAAGTTGATGAGCCTCATGAAACCAAAGCTGATATTTCACCTCTTGTACTTGATCCAACACCCTCCAAGATTCAACATAGATATAGACCCTTAAAATTACCTCAATTCCTTCATGATTTTCCTCCTGAGCACTATAAATACCTACCTGTGTTTGATGGGGAACCTGATGTCATCTCAGCTAAAAAACACATCCAAGGGTTTGAGCATTTTATAGATTTGTTTGAGACTGACCATGATGATTTTTGTATGAGGGCCTTCTCTCAATCCTTGAAAAGGGACACCAAATACTGGTTTAAACATTTGCAGCCAGAAACAATTAGCTCATGGGAGGAATTGGAGAATGTCTTTTTAAAGTTTTGGGGCAAGAAGAAATCTTTGGATCTACAACTTACATAGTTCTATGCCTTGAAGAGGCAGAGTAATGAAACTATTTCTACATTCAATAGAAGGTTTTCCAGTATTTATAACAATTTTCCCAAAGAAATTAAACCCACTGAAGTTGTTTCCATGCTCCATTATACAACAACTCTTCATCCAGATTTGTCTTTTCTCCTGATGGAAAGAAGACCTAAGTCCTTAAAACAAATGTTCAATGATGCTCAGGAGATTCAACACAATATTGAAGCATGTAAATAGATTCAAAATGAGGAGTTAGATGCTAAAGAACATGACAATGAAGATGAATAGAAAACAGTTGATTTGAATCTTGAGCAGAGAGTTAATAATATCATATGCCCTCTTGAAGTTTTTAATGTCAATGATTTTGCAAAAAAATATATTTCGCTTGTTGAAAGAGGAGGTGATGATTTAGCTTCTAATCCATCCCATGATAAGAAGGGGGCTGATTATTTTATGTATTCATTTGCAGGCAGTCAAGAATATGGGTTTGCAAATCAGTGTGTTGAAGAATAGGTTGATGTTCCAAGTTTGTTCTTGTTAGATGACATTGCATATGTTGTTGATTTGCATATATATGATGAAGATGATGATGATTATGATGTTGACTCCCTAGAACAACCAACTGCATGTTATCTATCAAAAAATGTTCATTTTCAACATTATAATGAGAGCAATCAACCTACATATCACAGTTATAAAGAATAAAGTATTGAATCAGCTAAAGGGAATTATTTACCTTTATGATTTTCTTCATGCAAATTGTTGAAAGAAAATCATAATATCATCATTGAAGCAAAGGAATGTGTGCTAATGCCAAATCACACTGATTCACTAAAAACAATTGACAAGAAATTGCAGCAATCTTCTCATGTGTTTGATGACCCTAGTACTTGTTACATAGAAGGTCTTGTTAGTACAAATTTTCAGCCATTTGTCGAAGACAAATCTGAAAATGAGTGTGTTCAACAATCCAAAGAAATGGAAAAATGTGCCTATGACAACAGTGAAGAAAATGAAGAAGGTTTTGAATCAGGTGAAAGAACCTTGCCATTGTGTTTTCCCTCTTTCGAACTGTTGAAAGAAAATGTCTATAATGTTTCAAATCAGAAATCCTCTAGGAATAATATTAAATATGAAGAAAGTAGTGGATTTGCAAATGAAAACTATCTTCCATTATGTTTTTCTTCCTTTGAATTGTTGAAAGAAAATCATGAGATAATAGAGGAAGTTGGGAAGTCTGATTGCATTCACAGTGGGACTGTTTTACATGAGCAAATTGTTATCAGTGAGGAAGGCCAACAACCTTTTCATGCATTTAATGATTGTGTTGTTGATTACATGGAAGGTTATCTCAGGTCATATTTGCATCTTGTGCTTAAATACCATCCTGGAAATAAAGATGATGGTAAATCAACATCAGTGTTAGACATGGATTTCTTTCCACTAGGGGTTTCATTTCAGCCAACACTGTCTTCTGATTCACAAGATTTTTATTTCCAGCAGTCTCAACATATTTTTCAGCCTGTTGGTGGCAATAAACATGTTAAATCACATGAAAACAATAATGCAGTGGAAAGGGTGAAACATGATTGTTGTTTTGTGCATATTTTAGAGGATCCATTTGCAGTTTTGTTAGAGGCAGTGAACAGTCCAAATGTTTTTAATTTTTTGAGATTTGGATTTATGGATGAAATTTTAAATGAATTATCAGTAAGCAGGATTTGGAGCAAGCTTGTGCAAAGTAAACAAATAGTGGATAAAATGATTGCATGGTTACAATGGCATTTTGATTTCACTTGATTGGAAGTTCATTTCAGCAGTTAGAGTAGATAGGAGTATGCAAATAAGCTTGTTCGTCAAGCATTTTTCAGTTTGGATTTCCAGTGGTGTGTACAGTCAGATTTTTAGTGGTGTACTCAGTGTTCAATATCCAATTGAGAGTAGTGTGCAGAGTTTTGTTTTCCGCAGAAACTAGTGACAGGCCATAGCAGGGTACACACACATATTTTGGGAGCATCCCAATGGATCAGGCACCTCACAGGGAGGATAGCATCCCCGGTTGGAGCCTATGTTATCACCTGCTAATTTGCATTAATTTTTCCCAAAGCATCTTGTCCTTGCGCTATCTTTCCACTCAGATTTTAAAAAAATTTCACCATCTCCGTCAAGATCCCATCACCTAAATCCTTCACTCAACTGATTATCCAAAATAGTCATGTCCTCCATAAGTAAAAAAATTGACAAATATCCCAAACCTATACCTAGCCTTAATGCTTATCTAACTCCATTAGTTCTATCACTTCATTCATTTTTACCCTTATTTTCATATTCCTGTTGAAATTAAAAAAAAAAAACTTTTTATTAAGCACCCTTATCCTATCCACAAAGTCATGTGTTAAAGCCTCATATGCCTAAAGTGTTTAAAAAATTAGAAAAAACCTTTATTATTATTAATATAAATATTTTTATATTAAAATATTTATATTAATATTAAAATATTTAATTTATGGAATCACGTCAAATCATGGGCATGAATCTCAATTTATAATGTGGAAAATTCAAAGGTTGGATGGAGGGTGCACATACATATCGGGGATTGAAGTAGCAAGGAGCTTAATTATGTGAAGGCGGGTTAGGGATTCATGGACACATGTTTTTACTTGGAGCATATCGGGGGTAAAAGAAGTTTGGATTAAACCGCTCCAGCCCAAGACTGATGTAATAAATGCACCATTTATCATATGTTTAATGTGCGACATTTTTCTAGGAGTGCATTTCAACAACAATTATGGAATTTCTAATAAATGAAATTCCTCCTCACTTTGAAAAGGTTTTAGGTAAGATTCAAGTTTTACAAATTAAAGAAACTAATGTTTATTTCCATGCAAAATATTTAAATGGGAATATGCACGTGAACGAAGACTTGGATAATTCTTTATCCAAATATTTACATAAGTAAAAGAAGAAGATAAAAGGTATTTTTCCAAAGACGGTAAACTGGAAAAAACACACAGTAAATGTTTTTCCATAGTGAAACGATAATTGGGAAAAACATTACACAGTAAATGTTTTTCATAGGGAAATAGTAACAATAAATATTTTTTACAGTGAAATGGTGAATTGGGCCAAACAAGACATGGTTTTGAAGAACCACGGGCATGAATTAAATTATGGAAATTTAATTCTACAGGATA
>JASDQU011102496.1:23561-38998 GCA_032191745.1 Picea mariana | reverse complement strand
GGGATAGTTGATTGTAGTGGTCGCTAGTGTGATCCATCTATGACCTGAGGCTGCATGTCTGAGATGTGTTGGCCTATGACCAGTGTTGCTCACATCTGCGAGTCCTGAGAGTTCCATCATTGAGATTCTGGACCAGTTGCGTTGGAACCCGAATAAGGAGAAGGACTTCCCGAGTGACTGTGTGGCAGAGAAGGGTGGATGTTCGTTCTCTTGGGTGGTGCAAGCTGGGTAGAACAGATTTGGGTACTTGGATTGCTGTGAAAGCTGGAAATCCTATGAGAGATTGGGTGCTGACTAGTTTGGGAAGCCAAGTAACACTTTGGAACCATTCTTGTGGATTCATAGCCCTGTCTTGGGGGTGACGTTGTTGTTGAGATTTTGAACAGTAGTGTCTATGGTTGGGTGGAACATCCTTGTTCTGTAGCCAATTGGTGTCTTCTTTCATAAATATAAGTGCTCTCTATTATGGTATCATTTACATGTATATGAATGTATTTTTGTTGTGTATATTCAATTATCGTTTAATTGAATATTTAGACTATGCATGCTTGGTCGATATTGTTGTGCATGTCGTTAAAGTCTTTTATTTTATGCATCCTTAAATTTTAAAAGGTATCTGTAAAAGAAAGAAGTCCAAGGGAGAGCTTAAATGTAGCATGCCCCAGCCTATGGATGGTTGGGTATGTTACAACCCCCCATCCCTACCAACGACATGAACCTTTGATACCTCTGCAGGAGCATCCCTATTTTCCCCAAACACCAAGTCCACACACCTTGTCGCAACAACAATATCAACACCCAATGAGCCCCACAACTTCCCCTTTAAGGGAAATTTGCAATCCGCTACACCATGACCATAGATATGGAATCTATGATACCTGAAAGGGATGCCTTCATAATCCAAAGGTTAAATAAAGAAACTGGAAGCCGTCTCAATAGTCAAATCCTTGAGTAAACCCAGAACAAGATCCAACTTCACCAAAATACTGGCCACAAACATCAAACCTGTGTCCTCAAAATACAAATCCGCTTCAATGAACTCACCTAGCTTGTTACCAATGGCCGAGAAATGAACAAGGTTCCAATACTGCATAGGAAGGCCTGGTAACCAAACCCAAACAAGGACCACATCCACCCTCTCCCGCTTAGCATCAAAATTGGGAGTCCAACGCTTAAGAACAATAGGCATTCCAACTATACTCCAAGTTTTAGACAAAGCCCATAAAACATCAATAGAGGCATAGAAGACGAAAGTGAACCAACCCTTAGCCAACAAATGAATACTTGGGGGACGAGTAATATTAGAACCCCAATTATTATCCAGCCACGACCGCAGGAAAACAACACCTAATCGCTTCCCTTGCGCCCTGTCCACCACGTCCATCTAAGAAAACTCTACCACATGGTCCATGTCAATATCCTCTCCAAAAAACAAACTATCTAAGTCGGTCCTGTCCGGTGCACACTGAGCACCTATGTTCATAGAACGCTTAGAATCCCCCGCAGATTTCAGACCCTCCCGATCCAAAGCACAAGAAAAACTTTAGAAACAAGATTTTGTGGAGGAGATATAGATCACCTAGTAACCCCGTCTGAAACAACAACCCCACTAAAGAACTCTCCAATGGTCATGACAACCTCCGAAAAAGTGCCAGAGTTGTTAAAAACCTTCGACGGAGAGAAAGGGGCACTTGAATCTACCACCAACAAGCTCTTTTGTTGAGTACCCCAACTTCCCCCATCAAAAAGATTCTGAGGCTTGGGACCAAGGCACTCATAACCACCCTACGACAGTGCCGAAAGATGAGCCAAACTAGGATCAAAACCCATCAAGGAAAGCACCAGATACTCACAAACAAAAGAAAAGGAAAAATCCAAACCATCCAAATAAGACAAATCGATTGGTTGTGGAATCTCTGGGCCCAGGCAAGATGTCAGGCCAGAACCCAAAGCTACTAGGTTCACCATCAGAAACCCCAATGATACATTGATAGAGGGATTTGGGTCCCCTGCCATAGGATCTCCCCCCATACCACCCGTAGCCAACAGAGACCTCGCCGCCCAAGCCGCCTCCATTCAAACATGGAAAAATAGAAAATTGTAGAAAAATAAAGACGAGGGGTTGACCCCACAAAAAATAGCTCACCAATACGCCACCACCCCGAACCCGGAAGAATATATCCCCAAACGAGAGCCTCCCAACAAACCACAGTCCACCACACCACTGAAACTAGAGTAAATGCTATCTGCCATCGCCATCGCCCGCCTCTGCCACCGCCACCACCATCGCCCTCATCTCTTGAGGAAATATCAATGTTATGAAGGAAACCTTAATTTTGATGATTAAGGCATAGTGGCATGATGGATAATCCATAAGCTATTGTTGTTAGAGAAAAGTTCAGTTGTTTATTTCCATTTCTAGCTTACTTGGTAATTTTGTTAAGCTATTTTAGCATGTAATTAGTTTGTTTTCCATATTCCTCTCAAAGAATTTCATGTATTTTTTTTGTTTTATAAGTGCATTTTTTTTTTTTATAAGGGAATGTATTAGCATATTTAAATGTTATCAATTAATGTTTTTTTGGGAAAGTCTATAAGTTTATTAAAGAAACTGTAGTAGCAACATGTTGTAACCTCTAAATCTATCAATAGAGAAGCAAGTGACTTTGTTTAAATTTTAGTTTATACTATATTAATTCATTTTAACTTTAGTAGAGTACTCTATTATCTTCTTCATAAATTCTTTGTTTTCTTTGATATATGCCACTTAGTATCATAGCATGTAGGTTTTGTAAAAATGTTTTTTTGGTATAAAAATTGTTACAAGTATCGAATGATGAATGGAAACTTTCCCTTGTAGATTTTGCAGTTTTCATGAGAAAATTATGAATATTGGAGCATCAAAATGAAGACCTTCTTGATGTCCTAGGATCTTTGGGAGTTGGTGGAAACAAGGTTTGTTGATCTTGCAAATAAAAATTCCTTAAATGATTTGATTATCAATCAACAAAATTAGATTTTAAAAAAATTGAAAAAAGCATAATTGACCTTGTTTGTTATATAATATACATTAAATGTGTCAATCTTCCCCTAGATTGTTGGTGTGAAAAAATAAAAGGATTCTTGGTACACGTTGCGAGTTGTCTACCAAGGATTATACAAAGTGAAATTGGTAAGGATTCAAACTCTAAGAAGGGAATTAGAATGACTAATGATGAAAGAAGTTGAGTTTATTCAATATTTTATCAATAGGGCTCAAGATATTCTGAATGGACTAAGGTCTCAAGGGGAATCTTTCATAATAAAGCAATTATGTATAATATATTCATATGTCTTGTTCCAATGTATGACTTGGTGGCCATAACCATTGATGAAATCAAATATCTCAGTACATTGAAAGTGGCAGAGCTAGTAGGCTCTTTATCGTCGCATGAGGAGTGTATGAAACATTCTATGGAAAGCTTGGTGCAAGCCTTCCAATATTTTGTTAAAATTTATGAGAAAACTCCAAGTCTTCCTCATCAACAAAATCGAACATAGGGGGATACTTCCACCAATAGTGGACATAGAAGAGGAAAAGGAAAAAGAAGAGCATATGACAAAGGAAGAAGAAGAAGTTTCCCAGATCATAGAAATATCTAGTGCAAATATTGTCAATTCCTTGGGAATTATGAGTCTGAGTGAAAGAAAAATAAATCTGACTTGAATAGGTCAAGGGCCAACTATCCTAAATTATTTTTTGAGCATTATAAACACGCCACGTTCTTCACATGTAGTCTAGAAAAATAAGATGATACAGATGTATGGTTTTTGGATAATAGATTTCAAATCATATGACTGGAAATCATTATGCTTTTGGAAATATCAATGAATATGTTATAAGTGAAATTTATTAATGAAAAATCAATTGATGAGATGGGGAAATTTTCCTTTGTTGTAAATGTACATAGGTCCGTGAATAAAATCCACAGTTATTCTGACACAGAGTGAGGAAAACACATAGAGATCAAATCAGAGGTTTCATCTTATTAATAAAAAATGTGGATACACTATTTGTATGTATAGGCAGACAATTAGGTGGATAGACAGATAGGCGAACAGTTAGGCGGATATTTTAACTGTCAAGCAGTTGAGAGAACATTACATAACTAGAGGATTAGTTAACATTCCCCCCTTCATCTGAAGGGACATTTGTCATCCCAAGCATCATTCAAACTTTTTCAAATTTCTCTCGACCCAAAGTTTTAGTAAATATGTCCGCAATTTACTCTAAAGTGGAACAATGATTGAGATGAATGGTTTGGATCTCAACATGATGTCGAATTAAATGATATTTGGTGTTTATATGCTTGGATCGATCATGAAATTTGGGATTCTTGGCCAATTGAATTGAAGAATCTTTATCAACAAGTAGAGGCATTGAAGTCATTAGTTTCTCCTGCAAATATTCAAGTATTTTTTAAAGGCAAATGATATATTTTGTGGCTTGAGCTGCTGCAACATATTTGGCTTCAGTTGTAGAATCAATAGGTACAATTTTCTTTCGTGATCTCCAAGTGATCGTTGCTTATCCAAGATTCATCAAATAACCTAAAGTAGACACCCCATGCTCTTTATCTCCATCAAAGTCATAATCTGAATAAACAATTAGATGGAAGTCTGAAACTTTAGAATATTTGATGCCATATGATTGAGTGCCTTTTAAATATTTGAGCACTCATTTTACTGTTGTCCAATGACCTTAACAGGGATGATGTATAAACCTGGAAAGTATTCCTACAAAATTTTTTATGTCAGGACGAGTAGTAGTAAGATAAATTAAACTTACAACAAGTTGTCTGTACTTTGTTAGATCTTCAAATTCACTACCTTCATTTGAATTAAGTTTTAGATTCTGCTCCATTGGAGTAGAAACAAGATTACAATCCTTCATCTCAAATTTTCTCAATAGTTCTCCAATATATTTCTTCTGAGAAATAAAAGCGTGATTCGGTTTTTGATCTACTTCGATTCCTAGATAATAATGTAGTAATCCCAAATATTTCATATCAAAAACCTTTTGCAACTCCTTTTTAATAGATGCTATATAATCATCATTATTGCCTATGATAAGAAAATCATCTACATAAACATCTAGATATACAACTGATCTTCCAACTTTCTTAACAAATAAAGTTGCATCATCTAGATTGAAAACCTTGTAATTAAACTTGAGAAGATGTTCAGTTAAGTTTTCATACCCAACATGAGGTGCTTTTTTTAAACCATACAATGATTTTATCAATTTGCATACTTTATTCTCTTTTCCTTTAACATAAAAACCCTTTGGCTGCAACATATTGACATATTCTTTTAAATTTCCATTTAAGAAGGCAATTTTTACATCCATGTGATGTATTTTCCATCCTTTTTGAGCTGCAACAGAAAATAAAGTTCTAATAGTGCCCCATTTCGTTGTAGGAGAAAATGATTATGTATAATCAATACCTTCTTTTTGTGCATACCCCTTTGCTACAAGTCTTTCTTTGTTCTTATCAAGAGAACCATCAGCTTTATACTTATTTTTATAAACCCACTTACTACCAATTGGTTTGATGCCAATAGGAGGATCCACCAACCTCCAAGTGCCATTTTTAATAAGAGCATCATACTCTTTTTGCATTGCATATTTCCATTCATTACAACTAGTGGCTTCTTCAAAATTAGTAGGTTCATTAACAGAAGAAAAAATTAACTCAAATTCACCATACCTTTTTGGCATTGTCTTGGTTCGTGTTGATCTGCGTACTGATTGCTACAATGTTTGCTCAGCTTCAAGAGTCTTTGAAATAGGATCTTCGGGACCATTATTATCCTCCAATTTTTCCTCAGTAGGAACATTATTATCAACCAATTGTTCTTCTACAGAAACATTATTATCATAAAAAACATTTCTATCAACTAATTTTTCTTCATTCTTTGATGTGTTCTCATTCTCTGGTGTTGTTGAAGGAAAATCCACAGATTGGTCTAGAATATGAATCCCCCCTTCAGGATGTGGAAGAGCCTTATCCCATTCATAATAAAAATTCTTGGAAGATAATCTATCCAAATGATTGAGTTGCCTATCAATAGTAGAAGCATCTTTAGCAAATTCGAGAAAAACAACATCTCTTGAAACAACAAATTTCTTGTTTTCCTCATCATACAATTGATAATATCTAGAGGTATTAGAATACGCCAAGAAAATACATTTGAAACTTCTTTCACCCAATTTGTCGCGTTGTTGTTTAGGAATTAAAGCATAACATGGAGAACCAAAAACTCTGAAATGTTGAACATTAGGAAGACAATTATACCAGAATTCATAAGGGGACTTATTATTGATGGCAATAGAAGGACAACGATTGCGAATATAAATGACACAAAGTACCACTTCTCCCAAAAACATCAACATAACATTATGAAAAAACATCATTGACCTTACCATATTAAGCAAATTTTTGTTCATGCGCTCTGTTACACTGTTATGTTGTGGAGTATAAAGGACAGTGGTCTGATGTTTAATACCATTATCCTGTAAGTAATTTTCAAATGCATTATAGGTGTATTCGCCACCATTATATGATCGTATTGTGCTAATATTAATTTGAGTTTCATTTGTAATCCATAAATGAAAATTCTTAAAAGTTGCAAAAACCTGAGATTTCTCTTTCAACAAATAAACCCAACACATCCTGGTGTAGTCATCAATACAATTCAACAGATATTTATTACCATCTGCAGATTGAACAAGAATGGGTCCACATAAATCAGAATGTATGAGACCTAACTTCCTGGAAGCTTGGGAAGTAGATCCATAAAAAGGTTGTTTACAATGCTTGCCTAAAATACAAGCATTACATGGAGAAAGATTTCTTAGAATAGTAGGAAGCCCTTAAATACCTTGTTGTTTCATAATCTGGATACTATCATAATTAATATGACCAAAACAAGCATGCCACAACAAGCTGGAAGACAAAGTATCACTATGCTGAGCCAAAAGAGCTGAATTAGATTGAAAAGAGGATGTCCCTTTAAGTTTTAAAAGTTTGTCTTCTTCAACACCAGTCATAACAATCACTTGATCAGATATTTTTCTTATTTCAATTATACCATCAAACATATGTATAGAATGTCCTTGTTGTCTGATATGTATGAGAGACATTAGATTTCTTTTTAATTGAGGAATGTAAAGAACATCATGCAAAATATAATCAACAAGTACTGGTAAGCGAAGTCGAATAGATCCAATTCCTGAAGGCTTTAACTGGGACTTATCAGCAAAATAAACTATTCCATCAATGTGATTACTGAATGTCTCAAAAAAATCTCTTCTGAAGGTCATATGGAATGTGTCTCTAGTATCTAAAATCCAAGTGTCTTCCCAAGAAGAAAAAGAAGTGCTAAAAACTTCATTGATACTAAGATTACAATGTGCAACAATATAGTGGGAAGATTCATGTGGTTTTCCTTTGTCTGGAGGTTGTTTCTCTTTCTTCTCACTAATCCTTTCCCAAGGAGTGCAACAATGAGAAGAGGTATGACCCAGTTTACCACACCTATAGCACTTACTAGATTGTTTATCATTCTGAAAATGTTTTTGTTGTCTATCATCATTTTGTCTGTCTCCTTGATGATAATGACCCCCCTGCCTCTAAATGGTCTCCTACCGCGAACTCTGTTACTATTTTCAAATCTAGAAGACTCTCCTTTAGGTTTCTTCTTTTTCCGTGCAAGACAAAAAGTCTCAACCGTGGAAGTAAAAAAAGATTCCTTCTTCCCAAAATCTTTCTCTCTTTCAACACTTTTGTTTACAAGAGCATCAAAAGTCATGGCTTTCATTTGTCCACTAGATTGAAGAGACTCTAAGTAGTGCGAATAGGTAGGATATAGGGATTTAATAAATGCAGTGAGTTGTAAATCAACTTTGACACTAGTTGAGTCAATATCATGAAAAGGAGCTTTAATTTCGGAAGCTAACTTCATGGTATTATTATCTTTCAATTCCAGATTAAACAACTTCATCAACAATTGTATAATTTCCAAATCTGAATGAGAGTCATAAAGATCATTTAATTTTTTAATGCTTTAAACGTTGTGGTGCTGGAAATAATATGTCTACTTACCTCTTCAATGACTGAGGAAGAAATTAAAGCATGTGCTTTTTTATATTTACTCTTCCAAATTGCAAGTTGTCTGGAATCTGTAGGTTTCTCTGGCTCATTGTCATCCTTGCCTTCACAAATTTTCTCCCATAAATCATTAAAAATAAGAGTATTTTTTATTTTCCGAAACCATTCTTGGTAATTTTCTTGTTCGGAGAGAACTACTCCCACACTCGATATTAATGAATGCATTGTAAACTAATGTGTAAGTGTAATCCATGAAAATGAAATTCCACTTGCAAATAATTAAATAAATCTCACAACAAGCACACCTTTGACCTTGGATGTTGAACAACGGTTCTATAGACTGCTCACATCGACTCCCGTACACAAGCCCAACGATATAGGATAAGCCTCGATTCCTGAACACATTCGGTTTCTTTTTCTTCAATGCAATGATTAAGACTGTTTGTGGCTCCACCTCCATGAACCTCTTCTCTACATAGAGTTTGGATTCTATCCACTCTGACCAACTCTGCAAAGCGTCTCTCTCTCTAAGCACGCAAAAAATAATTGTAACATGGAGTTTTAAAAGGATCACTCAACGATGGCTCTGATACCACTGTACATAGGCCCATGAATAAAATCCACAATTATTCTGACACAGAGCGAGGAAAACACACAAAGATCAAATCAAAGGTTTCATCTTATTAATCAAAAATGCGGATACATTGTTTATATGTATAGGCGGACAATTAGGCGGATAGACAATTAAGAGAATAGTTAGGCAGCTAGTTCAACTTTCAAGAAGTTGAACGAACATTAAATAACTAGAGGATGATTTAATAGTAAATGTCAAACAAGGAGAAACAATCCAAAATTTCAACACAATTTTCAAAGTGTGACCTATAAATTGACATCTTTGTATCACTTTGTTAACCCCAAATAAATAAGTTATTTATTTTAAAGAATATTATTTTTACCCCGAAAGGCGTATACCTATTGGAGATGGGCACAATTAATCACCTTTTAATCTAAAATTATAATCTGATGGCTAACAATTAAAAATGCTGGAATATTCTTAGTCGTCCTCCCAAATCAATGAATGCGATTTACTCTTCATAACTTCCTTGTATTTTTGAATGCATGAGTTAATCTGTTTACTTTTTAACATTTACCTAATCATATTAAGAAATTACTGTACCACCATATGATTGCCACGTTTGGAATTACCATATTTAAGATTAACTTTTGGATTTCCTCAGCTCTATGTGCATTTCAGTTGTCCGTGTATTTCAATTCACCAAGATGTCAGGCCAGAACCCGGACCTACTGGATTCACTGCCAGAAACCCCAATGATACATTGATAGATGGATTTGGGTCCCCTACCATAGGATCTCCCCCCATACCACCTGTAGCTAACAGAGACCTCGCCACCCAAGCCGCCTCCATTCAAACATGGAAAAATAGAAAATTATAGACAAAGAAAGATGAGGGGGCGACCCCACAAAAAATAGCTCGCCAATACACCGCCACCCCGAACCCAGAAGAATCCATCCCCAAACGAGAGATCCCCAACAAACCACAGTCCACCACACTGCTGAAACTAGAGTAAACCCTATCCACCATCGCCATCGCCCGCCTCCGCCACCGCCATCTCCCTCATCTCTTG
The DNA here is from genome assembly GCA_032191745.1 of Picea mariana. Classification (NCBI taxonomy): domain Eukaryota; kingdom Viridiplantae; phylum Streptophyta; class Pinopsida; order Pinales; family Pinaceae; genus Picea; species Picea mariana. The sequence continues at coordinate 29,199 of JASDQU011102496.1, read as the reverse complement.
AGGAAATATCAATGTTATGAAGGAAACATTAATTTTGATGATTAAGGCATAGTGGCATAATGGATAATCCATAAGCTATTGTTGTTAGAGAAACGTTCAGTTGTTTATTTCCATTTCTAGCTTACTTGGTAATTTTGTTAAGCTATTTTAGCATGTAATTAGTTTGTTTTCCATATTCCTCTCAAATATTTTCATGCATTTTTTTGTTTTATAAGTGCATTTTTTTGTTTTATAAGGGAATGCATTAGCATATTTAAATGTTATCAATTAATGTTTTTTTGGGAAAGTCTATAGGTTTATTAAAGAAACTGTAGTAGCAACATGTTGTAACCTCTAAATCTATCAATAGAGAAGCAAGTGCCTTTGTTTAAATTTTAGTTTATACTATATTAATTTCTTTTAACTTTAGTAGAGTACTCTATTATCTTCTTCATAAATTCTTTGTTTTCTTTTATATATGCCACTTAGTATCATAGCATGTAGGTTTTGTAAAAATGTTTTTTTGGTATAAAAATTATTACAAGTATCGAATGATGAATGGAAACTTTCCCTTGTAGATTTTGCAGTTTTCATGAGAAAATTATGAATATTGGAGCATCAAAATGAAGACCTTCTTGATGTCCTAGGATCTTTGGGAGTTGGTGGAAACAAGGTTTGTTGATCTTGCAAATAAAAATTCCTTAAATGATTTGATTATCAATCAACAAAATTAGATTTTAAAAAAATTGAAAAAAGGATAATTGACCTTGTTTTCTATATAATATACATTAAATGTGTCAATCTTCCCCTAGATTGTTGGTGTGAAAAAATAAAAGGATTCTCGGGACAACTTGCAAGTTGTCTACCAAGGATTATACAAAGTCAAATTGGTAAGGATTCAAACTCTAAGAAGGGAATTAGAATGACTAATGATGAAAGAAGTTGAGTTTATTCAATATTTTATCAATAACGCTCAAGATATTCTGAATGGACTAAGGTCTCAAGGGGAATCTGTCATAATAAAGGAATTATGTAGAATATATTCATATGTCTTGTTCCAATGTATGACTTGGTGGCCATAACCATTGATGAAATCAAATATCTCACTACCTTGAAAGTGGAAGAGCTAGTAGGCTCTTTATCGTCGCATGAGGAGTGTATGAAACATTCCATGGAAAACTTGGTGCAAGCCTTCCAATATTTTGTTAAAATTTATGAGAAAACTCCAAGTTTTCCTCATCAACAAAATCAAACATACGGGGATACTTCCACCAATAGTGGACATAGAAGAGGAAAAGGAAAAAGAAGAGCATATGACAAAGCAAGAAGAAGAAGTTTCCCAGATCATAGAAATATCTAGTGAAAATATTGCCAATTCCTTGGGAATTATGAGTGTGAGTGAAAGCAAAATAAATCTAACTTGAATAGGTCAAGGGCCAACTATCCTAAATTATTTGTTGATCATTATAAACACGCCACGTTCTTCACATGTAGTCTAGAAAAATAAGATGACACAAATGTATGGTTTTTGGATAATAGATTTCAAATCATATGACTAGAAATCATTATGCTTTTGGAAATATCAATGAATATGTTATAAGTGAAATTTATTAATGAAAAATCGGTTGATGCGATGGGAAAATTTTCCTTTGTTGTAAATGTACACAGGTCCGTGAATAAACTCCACAGTTATTCTGACACAGAGCGAGGAAAATACATAGAGATCAAATCAGAGGTTTCATCTTATTAATAAAAAATGTGGATACACTATTTGTATGTATAGGCGGACAATTAGGTGGATAGACAGCTAGGCGAACAGTTAGGTGGATATTTCAATTGTCGAGCAGTTGTGAGAACATTACATAATTGGAGGATTAGTTAACATTCCCCCCTTAATCCGAAGGGACATTTGTCATCCCAAGCATCATTCGAAAATTTTCAAATTTCTCTCGACCTAAAGATTTAGTAAAGATGTCTGCAATTTGCTCTAAAGTGGAACAATGATTGAGATGAATGGTTTGGATCTCAACATGATGTCGAATTAAATGATATTTGGTATTGATATGCTTGGATCGATCATGAAATTTGGGATTCTTGGCCAATTGAATTGAAGAAGCTTTATCAACAAGTAGAGGCGTTGAAGTCATTTGTTTCTCCTACAAATATTCAAGTATTTTTCGAAGGCAAATGATATATTTTGTGGCTTGAGCTGCTGCAACATATTTGGCTTCAGTTGTAGAATAAACAGGTACAATTTTCTTTTGTGATCTCCAAGTGATCCCTGATGATCCAAGATTCATCAAATAACCTAAAGTAGACACCCCATGTCTTTATCTCCGTCAAATTCATAATCTGAATAAACAATGAGATGGAAGTCTGAAACTTCAGAATATTTGATGCCATATGATTGAGTGCCTTTTAAATATTTGAGCACTCATTTTACTGTTGTCCAATGACCTTCACAGGGCTGATGCATAAACCTGGAAAGTATTCCTACAAAAACATTTATGCCAGGACAAGTAATAGTAAGATAAATTAAACTTCCAACAAGTTGCTTGTACTTTGTTGGATCTTCAAATTCACTACCTTCATTTGAAGTAAGTTTTAGATTCTGCTCCATTGGATTAGAAACAAGATTACAATCCTTCATCTCAAATTTGCTCAATAGTTCTCCAATATATTTCTTCTGAGAAATAAAAATGTGATTCGGTTTTTGATCTACTTGGATTCATAGATAATAATGTAGTAATCCCAAATATGTCATATCAGAAACCTTTTGCAACTCCTTTTTAATAGATGCTATATAATCATCATTATTGCCTGTGATAAGAAAATCATCTAAATAAACAACTAGATATACAACTGATCTTCCAACTTTCTTAACAAAGAAAGTTGCATCATCTAGATTGAAATGCTTGTAATTCAAATTGAGAAGAATGTTCAGTTAACTTTTCATACCCAACACGAGGTGCTTGTTTTAAACCATACAATGATTTTATCAATTTGCATACTTTATGCTCTTTTCCTTTAACATAAAAACCCTTTGGTTGCAACATATAGACATCTTCTTTTAAATTTCCATTTAAGGTAGTTTTTACATCCATGTGATGTATTTTCCATCCTTTTTGAGCTGCAAGAGAAAATAAAGTTCTAATAGTGCCCCATTTCGCTGTAGGAGAAAATGATTATGTATAATCAATATCTTCTTTTTGTGCATACCCCTTTTCTACAAGTCTTTCTTTGTGCTTATCAAGAGAACCATTAGCTTTATACTTATTTTTATAAACCCTCTTACTACCAATTGGTTTGATGCCAATAGGAGGATCCACCAACCTCCAAGTGCCATTTTTAATAAGAGCATCATACTCTTTTTGCATTGCATATTTCCATTCATTACAACTAGTGGCTTCTTCAAAAGTAGTAGGTTCATTAATAGAAGAAAAATTTAACTCAAATTCACCATACCTTTTTGGCATTGTCTTGGTTCGTGTTGATCTACGTAATGATTGCTACAATGTTTGCTCAGTTTCAAGAGTCTTTGAAATAGATTCTTCAGGACCATTATTATCCTCCAAATTTTCCTCAGTAGGAACATTATTATCAACCAATTGTTCTTCTACAAAAACATTATTATCATCAAAAATATTTCTATCAACTAATTTTTCTTCATTCTTTGTTGTGTTCTCATTCTCTGGTGTTGTTGAAGGAAAATCCATAGATTGTTCTAGCATATGAATCCCCCCTTCAGGATGTGGAAGATCATTATTCCATTCATAATAAAAATTCTTGGAAGATAATCTATCCAAATGATTGAGTTGCCTATCAATAGTAGAAGCATCTTTAGCAAATTCGAGAAAAACAACATCTCTTGAAACAACAAATTTCTTTTTTTCCTCGTCATACAATTGATAAGCTCTGGAGGTATTAGAATAAGCCAAGAAAATACATTTGCAACTTCTTGCACCCAATTTGTCGCGTTGTTGTTTAGGAATTAAAGCATAACATGGAGAACCAAAAACTCTGAAATGTTGAACATCAGGAAGACAATTATTCCAGAATTCATAAGGGGAATTATTATTGATGGCAGTAGAAGGACAATGATTGTGAATATAAACGACACAAAGTATTGCTTCTCCCAAAAACATCAACCTAACATTATGAAAAAACATCATTGACCTTACCATATTAAGCAAATTTTTGTTCATGTGCTTTGTTACACTGTTATGCTGTGGAGTATAAGGGACGATGGCCTGATGTTTAATACCATTATCCTGTAAGTACTTTTCAAATGCATTATAGGTGTATTCGCCACCATTATCTGATCGTATTGTGCTAATATTAATTTGAGTTTCATTTGTGATCCATAAATGAAAATTCTTAAAAGTTGCAAAAACCTGAGATTTCTTTTTCAACAAATAAACCCAACACATCCTGGTGTAGTCATCAATTAAATTCAGCAGACATTTATTACCATCTGCAGATTGAACAAGAATGGGTCCACATAAATCAAAATGTATGAGACCTAACTTCCCGGAAGCTTGGGAAGTAGATCCATAAAAATGTTGTTTATAATGCTTGCCTAAAATACAAGCATTACATGGAGAAATATTTCTTAGAATAGTAGGAAGCCCTTGAATACCTTGTTGTTTCTTAATATGGATACTATCATAATTAATATGGCCAAAACAAGCATGCCACAACAAGATGGAAGACAAAGTACCACTATGATGAGCCAAAAGAGCTGAATTAGATTGAAAAGAGGATGTCCCTTTAAGTTTTAAAAGTTTGTCTTCTTCAACACTAGTCATAACAATCACCTGATCATATGATTTTCTTATTTCAATTATACCATCAAACATATGTATAGAATGTCCTTGTTGTCTGATATGTATGAGAGACATCAGATTTCTTTTTAATTGAGCAATGTAAAGAACATCATGCAAAATATAATCAACAAGTACTGGTAAGCGAAGTCGAATAGATCCAATTCCTGAAGGCTTTAACTGAGACTTATCAGCAAAATAAACTATTCCATCAATGTGATCACTGAATGTATCAAAAAAATCTCTTCTAAAGGTCATATGGAAAGTGGCTCCAGTATCTAAAATCCAAGTGTCTTCCCAAGAAGAGAAAGAAGTGATAAAAACTTCATTGATACTAAGATTACAATGTGCAACAATATAGTGGGAAGATTCATGTGGTTTTCCTTTGTCTGGAGGATGTTTCTCCTTCTTCTCACTAATCCTTTCCCAAGGAGTGCAACAATGAGAAGAGGTGACGCAACCCTGCTCTCACAGCATGCGGTCGCTCTACCAGAACCTTCTCCCCCTCTCGGCCCGAAGAGACTAAGCTCTTCCACTCCTCTTGGGAGTTCTACCCACAGCTTACTCGGTAACCTTTCCCGCACGTGCTATCGGGAGATCGGACTTCGCGAGATCGTGAAACCCACGATGTTGTCCCAGGGGAAGCAAACCCCGAAATTCCGATGGTCAAAGTCAACCTCGGGGAATTTCCACTCGCGGCGCGAACCTCGACCTATCAATCCCCCGAGTGCCGAACTCCGAGGTCACGCGAGCGCGCCACCTGGACTCCACTATGCTTCCGGAGTCCCACCCGGCTCCTTCACCTTCGGGACTTCGCGGATCGCGGAATCCTCGAC
>JASDQU011102496.1:0-13681 GCA_032191745.1 Picea mariana | reverse complement strand
GAGGTTTCGCCTCTTTCCTCACTTTATTTTAGTTTATCTTTTGTATTTGGGTACCTAACATGGCCTCGTTGTTGAGACCCATTCTTTATTTTCACCATAATGGTGTTCAGGGGGGGTGTTGGAGTTACTTCACACACACCTAGGATTTATTTTCCCTAAGGTTTTTACCTGTTTATTAATCATAATTAGTCATTATTCAATCTCCTATATTTTAGGGGATAATATTCCACTTGAAGAATATTCTCTTTCAGTTGACACTTCATTTTGACTAGTTGAGTTGAGTTTAGATGCTGGATTGTTTTTATCACCATGCAACATTGGGATCATCACCATGCTAATTCAAACTTGCCTTGGTATCATCACTAGACTGGTGCATTACCATTGATTTCCTGAGTTAACTCCTCACTACTCTTTGTTTAGTCAGTTAAATGAAGACTAGTTGACTAGTTAACTCAACTAGGTGGTAGTTCACTCCCGTAACTGTCTGAGAGACTAGACTAGGTGGTAATTCACTCCCATAACTACTGGTGTGTGTCCAAGTCACTCTAGAACACCACTATGGTGCATTGGTTCACCTCCAATGCACACTCATTGAGCTATACAGAGTATATCATGTGTAAACTATTCATTATTCATAACGATTAATGATAATTCTTTCATTCTTTCTCTCCTTCTTCTTCTTTCTCCAATTCTCTCTGAAAATGTGTGTATTATTGTTTATCTAGATATATTCTATGCAGGTTCAACACATTTACAAAATTCATCTTCTTCCTCTGATATTCCATCTTTGTCTTTCTACATCCTTAGTTTTCCCTTCTCTAGTCATCTTTTCTTCGATCCTTCCTACCCTCAAACTATCCCCTAGTTAGCTCTAGTCCCCCTATGTGAAAAAAATAACTTTAGCAATATGACTTCATTGTCATCACACATTTGTTACATAGCAATAACTTTATCTAGGTACCCAATGCTTTCATAAACCTACCATGTGCTCGTTTGAAAATTTCTCTTTCTGCAACACTATATGAATGCGTGCAATCTATTGAAAATTTAGTAATATAAACCCCTAATATGATATTCAACCAAATATCAACTGTGCGAGAAGTTTTATTACTTACATAATTCAATTGTCTTTCCAACTYAGGAGTCTAGTTCCTTGGCACAACTGTTCTATATCTTCCAATATTCTTCACTAATCTTTCTAACCATCTAGTCAAAATAATCATAAATTCACCAAATAAAATCTCATTCAGCTCTGTGTACACATACCTTTGCATCCATTATTAGTCATTCATATGAGGGGTTCTATCCTCTTTTCAGGTTAATTCTTGCTGCTTCCTTTCTATCCATTTGGTGATTTCTTTCTTAGTCTGCCTCCAAAATATTCCCTCAATCACAGATTTCGAGTCCCAATAATGGAACCATTTGTTGGCCCGCAGTTTTAATACCCTAAGTTCAAGTTATCTAATCAACAAAACCATGCAGTTACTGGCCCTCTGGGCATCAAATTCATGTAGGTGGCGTCTCACTAGAGGTATTTCCTAGGACTGCAGAGACCAATTTTCTATAGGGATGAGGGGATTTGATACCATCAACACATTCATTATTATTTATATAGCGTGTGTGAAACTTTTATGTCTATTATTCTTTGATTAATTCATACACTCAATTATGCAGTACCATTATAATGCATATTATTGTATAAACTAGTCACTAATCCATCCATAATTATTGCGCATTAAGCATATAACAAACAAAGCTAACTCTAATCATGCATAAATGAACATTCATGGAAAATCACACACAAAAAGACACATTCAAACATAGAATTTAATGTCGTTCACCCAATCCTTGGAATACATCCACAACAATTGGCTTCTTTATTATATTATATGTAATTTTCCTAGGCGTGCGCACTGCGCTTACAATATATACATCATGATATCATTCCTCGTCCCACTTAGCCTCTCTGCAATTCAAGCCTCTCTTTTTGAAACCTCTCCTAAAACTTTTGACACAGACTCTCTCTATCATCCCATCAATGCCTCAACTTCAGCACATCAACCAACCTTAAAATAACTTGTAATGGCCAACCCTCTCTTTCCCGACCCTTTACATATTTATACATATAATTTAGGACTCAAATCCCTACTCACTTATCCCCAAAACCATAGGACAACTCATGTCAACTCAGTGTTCATGCGTGCTATTCCTTCCTTTGTGCTTACATGTTGATTTTCCTTTCCTTTCGCCTACTTTATCTCCTTGCATTATTTCCTACTTTATGCTCTTCTTTTTTTCCTGCTTTATTTCATACTTGCTTTATTTTCTGATTTATCTTCTTATGCACCGCTAAGTATGATTTTAGTGTGCACTTTGATACTGAATATGCCTTCACTGTGCACTCTGATTCTATCTTTCCTTCTTTCCTCTCTTATTGTACAACTCCTCCATACTTAATATATTTCTCAAAATTTCATCCAAAATGCCTGTCCAATAATCACATACATGCAGAAACAAAAGGATCAATGAATTATAAAATGACCAACCTTTATTTATATGATTGATCAATTGACATTGAATGTACATCAAAATCAAGGAAAAATCAAGGGAAAACGAGTTTCCTTACTTTGTTAATATCATAGGAATACTTGGATATAAAGAACTACTCTTTTCAATCAAACTCAATCCAGGAGTTTTAGCAAGGGCGGGCATTTAGTTTTCTCATAAAATGAAAATTTAATGGGTGTTGTTGTAGATACAACAGATCCATAAGAAGCTCACATAACTGCTTTTCCTAGTTAATTTAAATATGGGTAAGTAAGATATAATAAAATGACTTAGCCCCTTTAGCCCCTTTATCCCTCTCTCTCATGGGATCATATCCCCCTTGTTGATCAAGTTTCCTTGATCAATGTCTTAATACATTGGTGATACTTACTTCTATTTTCAACATAACGTACTTAGTCATTTTTCACAAATGCGGGTTTCGTGAAGACCACCCCTTATCTCTGCAGGTCTGTAAACATACAAGCTTCGATACTTTGTCGATTTTTCCTCCATATGACCCTCTATTAATATCTCTACGAAAATCCACACTTAGTCATTTTTCTTCACTTGTAGGAGTCTCATTGTGGAGGGAAACGTCATTACTAACTTCCACAACTTGCAACCCCCAAACCCACAATTTTGCATCCCGCAAAATGAACCCACATTTCTACATCACACAAAATGAATGTAGATTTACACAATTGATTTTATGAATATGGATGTGGGAGACCCCCCTCCTTCATTTTATCCCTTGACCTCCCAGAACCTGCAACCTACATTTCCACATTCTTGAAAATGGCCCTCCACATCCCTCATTTTGCACTTTTCATACTTAACATATTTTCATAAATCCCAATGCATAAGCACCATTTCCAAGAAAATTTATAACTCCATCACCACATCAATTATCACACATCTGGATTAATACCATTATTTATGTGACATGATTTGCATAATTTTTTTTCTATAAATTCAAATCTAATCAGTAAATAAAATTAATGAACCAAGTGTTGCAACATATGATATTATTGCTAATATGTGGTGAATTTGGTAATGTTTCTATCCTCAATATAAGAGATATTACCTTAACGAAACTTCCACCTATTCACTAAATTAGTAAAAGCAAAGTTTTTCATCTAAGAGAAAATAACTATATTGTGTAGACACCATCAACACCTTGGGACGTGAAGACCGCATTGCAATGGTCTGAAGATTTTGAGTGGTATTCAAGATTCTCATTTCATGAGGAAAGAAGTTCGAATAAAGTGTGGACTTATAAAATGTCACAAACAGAGTGCATTCTTGAGGTTTTCGACTTCAAAGAATTTGTTTATGGCATGCAAACAAGTTCAACATTGAACAAAGGATAATTCCATTGGTGAGAAGGACACTTGTCTCTCTTGCACCTACAATTTTTTGGAAAATTATTTGACTTCCTACATCTCATAAGACTTTCAAAGATTCTGAAGCTAATGCCTTTATGAATACCTATGATGGGGTAGTAGACATTCTAAAGAGATTTCCCATAGAGCCACCAAATGATTTTGGGATCTCTTCTCAAATTGAGGTATGCTCACTCAAGTACCCATACAAAGAATTTGCATGGTTATTGGCCAGGATTGTTGGACAAGACTCTATAGTTGTTGTTTTGAAATATATTCTCTATGTTATATATTACTTTTTCCATGAAGATGTAAATTTTAATTGGTCACATATTATCTCAAACGAAGTTTCCTTTCAATTGGAAAATTTTCACAAAACAAAAAAGTTCTATATGAATTCTTACTTGAATTATGCAATAGTATATTGCCATGTATTTGAAGACTTTACATGATGAAGAAATATGAATTACAATAAGGATCTAGTACAGTTCTTGTATCCAACACTCTGTAAACATAAGGCTCCTTATCACTTTTACAAAGTATAGAGTTCTTTCGTGTCTATGCTCAAGAAGATGATTCATGGTTCTTCTACATAAAGATTGCCAAAAGAAGCCACATCTTTTCTTGTTGGAAGGGGATTTTTCAAAGTACGAGATGGATTCAACTACATCAGGTTATATGGGTTTCAAGGAAAACCCTTTTTACTCTATTCTTATATGTGTGATAAATTCTTTATAGTTGATGTATGCAAAAAATATAGATCTTGGGTCCATTTTTTCAATGAAAAATGAAAAATTAATTAATTCCATTACCCTTAAAAGTTGGAGAGATTATTGTAAAAAATGTCTCTCACATGGATGAATTTGTTGTTTATTTTGATCTTTTCAAAATGAGAGAAATTCATGAAGTTCAAATCTTTGAATCTATTGGTTTGTTCATGGCTCTATGGTTCATATTTCATTAAGTCAACATAATTGGATGAAGGAGGAGGGGATATTGAAATTCCTTGAGAGGATTCCCCCTGAAAATCATCAAGATGATATTTATACTCTAGCTAGCACCAATGACTAGTATAGAAAAAGAGGGAAAACCACAATAAGTGGTAACTAAGGATCACCCAATTTTCCTAAAAAAACATCTTCAATAACTCGAAGCAAAGAATTCCACCAAGCCATAGGGGATCGATGTCTTAAAATATTCTATCGATGAACAAGAAAGGGAGAACTTGGTATTGAATAAAATAATAAGAAAATTAGAAGATGCTCTATTGCCCAAACCTTTGTTTGCTGAACCAATATTTCCATTAGACCACTTAATATTTTAGAGGATACACCATAATCAAGCTTAATATTAAAATAGGATTAAAGTTTATTGACAACCATTTTAAAATATTTTAGAGATAACATTAAAAATAGGGTCAATTTAATCCTTGACATTTGGGAATTGGAAACTAGTTCAACTAGTATCTCTACAAGGATTTTAAATATTAAAGAATATCTCCACAAGGATTTAGAAAATGATGAACATTTTTACAAAGAAGTTGTCAACACCTTTACTATGAGAATATCAACCATGAATGATGTCCACATGAGGGAACAACATCTTCCCTCAAAGGTATAACTCAAACAAATAAATGCATCTTGGTCAACGAGACTCAAATTTTTGTGGGAAATGATTTATGAGCATGATGTTATCGATACAAAAGAAGTGACTTGTTTCTCAAGCTTGTTGATTTAACTAAGGATTTGGAGGGTCCAAATTTGATAATGGAATCTGTATTACATACAAAGGATCAATTGCAAGAACAAATAGAGGTTCTTGAACTTCATGAGATAATGAATTTGACAACCTAATTGAATTTTTGCAAGAGGAAGTTGAACAATGGTTAGTCCATTATGTAAACAAGAATGAAGATCAAGTAGATAAAATACATCAGTTAGGTTTTGAATTAAAACATATTTAAGATGATCTATTTGATGTCAATACCAAGAAAGAAATAATGGTTTCCCCTATGCAATAATATATTGGACAATGGTTAAGGAATACATTGTTCAAAATAATTGATCTTGATATTCAATCAACAATTACAACCATTATGACACCTCCAACTGAGAAACTTATAAAAGAAACTTTAGAAAACAAATGAAAAGAAATTTTTTCCATCATAGTAAGTAGAGTAACCATCTCATTTAGCTTTCTATTTTCCAAATTCCCTCTTAGTTAGTAGTCATCCAACCTTTTTGATCCAGGTGGATATTGGTGACCACCCACCTATTCCAACTGGATCACATGCAATTTTTATTTTGGAAGTTATTTTCCTAGCTTTTCAGGTCCTGAACTTCTAGGGCCATTTTGAGTCCCTAAATAACATTTTTTGGGCTTCAAATCAGATTTGGGTTTCAAATTTGAGTTAGAATCAGAAAATGGTAGACAAATCATTGATGTGAAACCTAGTTCCACCATTTCTACCACCAAGATCCAGCCCGATGAAACTGATGAGCCAGAGGAAGGAAAGCGCCTCTTTAATTCACAAATGTGGGTGAAGGGAACGTTGTTGCACTTCATCGTTGATAACGGTAGACAAAAGAACCTCATCTTAGTGGAGGTTTTCAAGCATCTAGACCTGACAAAAATGCCACACCTACAACCATACACCATTGGATGTCTTTGCCGAGGAAGAAATCTTCGCATCAACCAACCGTGCCACTTGTCCTATGACATTAAGCCCTTCAAAGATGAGTTATTATGTGATGTTTGTCCCCTTGAAGTTTGTGATGTTATTTTGGGCCAAAATTATTTATGGAAACGTAATGTTGTATATGAGTCTAGTCCTCACAATGATATTATTACTTTGAACAAAAATTTATACAAGATACCCGAGGCAGTCCCACCTATTTTCATTTCCTTGATCTCTGGAAAGAAATGCAGGAAGGTCATCTCTCTGATCAAAAAGTTTTTCTTCTTCGTATTTCACTCTCAAAGTGAGTGGAAGGTTGCAACCACATCCATGGACTCCACGACTGAACTCTCCATGAAGAATAAGAAAGTGGATAAGGTCATGGAAGAACTCAAATACATCTTCTCCTCACCCACTAAGGTACCTCTGCACTGTCAAGTCAAGCATTCCATCAATATGACCTGTGGTGCACTGCTAACCAATGGGATAGTCTATCACCGTTCTTTGTTAGAAAATCAAGAGATCAAGTGTTAGATCCAAGAACTGCTCCAAAAGGGGAACATCCATCCCAACTCATCACCTTTTGGAAACTTAATCATGCTTGTGCAAAAGAAACATGGGACCTGGTGACTTTGCATTGATTATCAGGCCCTAAATAAAATCACAGTCAAGAATCGATACTCTATTACCTGAATTTACGATCTCTTTTACCAACTCAAGGGGGTTAACACTTCAGTAAGATTGATTTGAAGTATGGCTACCATTAGGTCCCAATAGAGAAGACAGATGTATGGAAAAATTCCTTCAAGTCCAAAGAAGGTCTTTTTGAATGGCTGGTCATGCCCTTTGGTTCAATGAATGCGCCAACAACTATCATGAGGATGATGGAAAATGTATTGCGGCCTTTCACCAATTTTGTTTTGGTGGTGTACCTATATGACATCTACATATATAAAAATTGTAGCATATTCAACAGGTTCTGCACACTATGGTAGCACAAGCTATATGAAAACTTGGAAAAATTATCCTTTGACATGGAAAGGGTCCAATACCTAGGCTACATTATTGATGAGAATGGGGTGCATGTGGATCCAACCAATTTCTAGGTCATTCGTGACTGGATATCCCCAAACACATTCACTAATCTTCAAAGCTTCTTAGGCCTTGCTAGTTTCTATCATAGGTTCGTGTTGGGATTCTCCCTTATTGCATGTGCCCTCAACTAAGTAACTAGGGGTGGTGGTAAGGAAAATTTCATATGGGGCTTGTCACAATAGAAAGGGTTTCATTATTTGAATTAACACTTATTCTTAGCCCCAATTATCTCATTACCTGACCTACGAAAACCCTTTTATATTGAGACATATGCTTTAGACTATGTTGTGGGCACAGGTCTCACTCAGCACAGACACCCCGTGACCTATCATAGTGAGACACTATCAAATGCCTTTCATAAGTACCCTACTTAAAAACAAAATGTACTCCATTGTAAAATCCTACCACCAGTGGAGGCATTAAATTATTGGGAAGGAGACAGTCATCCAAACTGATCATAAGTTGTTTCATTTCATGTAGACACAAGGAAAATTGGAGAATGACTGCCATCATAAGTGGTCCACATGCTTACAACAATTCCACCTCAACATCAAGTATAATACAAAAAGCACCAATCGCGTCATTGTTTTCCTCAAACGACCTGTAGTTGCAACAATCACCATGGTGCTAGAATCTTGTGGCCACGAGACCTTCGGATGGATTCAATTCTATGAGAGAGATCCTGAATTCACTTCCACCTATCAGATGTTGGGCACAATGTTAGAGAAATATTTGCCTCACCCTATGCAATATTGCAGAGAGGGACTTACTCCATTTCCCTATGCAGACTTATCTTCCCTGTTACTAAAATCCAGAGACAAAAATACAAATTTTTCCACTTGTAACGCATCTTGACCACTATAAAACAAGCATATACGTAGGCTGCTCCACTATAGCCCGTGTACATCGAGATTTGTTCTAGAAAATCAAACTTAAATGTCAGTTTTCCATGTCACAACAAGAGATATCTAATCCTTGGCCTTCCATATACTAGAAACATTCCGAATCGGCCCTTCAGTTGGATTTTGAAGGCTATAAAGAAGCCAATTCCAAGCTATGGAAAAGGATAAAGAATTCAACTTTGAGAGAAAATTTACTCTGGAGGAATTATTTACTTCATATTGAGTCTACATCCCTTTGTCCTTTAAGTCTGAACATAATGTTCATTGACCAAGCTCTTCCCTTATTGATGGAGAGCCTCATTGTCTCCCTTATATGAGCTTGCCTTTGGTGGAGGATTGAAGTGGTGGAGGCCCAGCTGGAAGGAAATTAGTTTCTCGGTTATGAACCGTGTCGACATGGAAGTCTGTAATATTTTCACTTCTACTGATCATTTATTAATAGAAATACTCTCCTCTCGTCAAATTGATGTCTTTCAAATATATGAATTATAATCCATGGGTGCATTTGTTATGTATATTGATTGATTATGCTATCTAATATACTAACCTGTTATATTAACACCATATGCTTGTTTTTTCTTGTTTGTTGAGAACTTGTTGTAGGTATATATAGATTTGGATCAAAGTGCTCAATAGTGGACATCATCGAACATCTAAACGAGGTAGGCCTCTTTCTTATCTCACTTGCATATTGGTTTATATAACATGTTGTTGGGATAGAGTTGATTTCTATAGTCATTTTTGTCTGTTGTGGTTCACCCTAGCCATAGAGATATTTTCCTTGTAACAAAATTGGCGACCATACTGGGGATGAATCTTATTTATTAGGGTTTGAAGTAATTTTCTCCTTATATTGATCTCATTTCTATTGTGGGTCTTGTCGCATCATTTCTTGATAGCTACTATTCACTCTGGGTCTGAGTGTAACACCCTGTTTCCCCCAGATTGTAAATATAACTAGACTGGCCAAGGGCTATGGAAAACTCATAAGTATGAATATGTGATGTAAATGGACCTGCAAGAAGAGGTCAATGAATGTGAATAACATTTTGAATTTATTGCAGGAATGCTGAGAGGGGATGTGCAAAAAATAGACCACGATGGCGGTGGAGGGCACTTGGAAAGGGGGTGTTAACTTCCATCGAGAATTAAATACCGTATTTGGACTCCACTGGCCCGAAGAACCAAAAGCAGCTCGTTGGACCTGAAATTAATGCCTTGCAGGCTGGTAGGTTGATGGTTTGATGAAAGATGGGGAGGTGAACCACCTATCCGTAGAGCCATCATGACTGACCAGCGTGAGGGTAATTGTGGCACACACAACCTCGTGAGAGGATAAGGCGTATGGAAGAAGCGATTGAGAGGGCAGATGTGAGGGGAACTCTGGAATTACGCAGGGTGAGTGATAGCAGAGAGGAAGGATTGCAACCTTCACTCCTGGTCACTGGAAGACAGAGAGACACAGTCTCAGGGCATTGTGGTCTCAGCTCGGGGGTGGCTAGTGGTAAATCCGCTAGGAGTCGCTATGCCTACGGTTGGGTGGAAATGAGCACCCCTCTCAGGAGTTGCACCCATTTCTGAAGTCACTTCTGATAAGTGTTTTGTTTATATATTGCCTCTTGAAATTCATAGAATGTTACATATATTTATATGCTCATAGACCTGTGAAATTGTGAATGATTTCAGTGTAAGAATGTCTAGACAGTGTTTTGATAAGAATTTATAGACATATGCTTATAACAGAGGAAGCCATGTATGATTTAAGTTGATAAACGAATCTAATTATAGGTTGAATTAAGTTAGGCTTCCATCCCATTCTCGGGAAGTTGTTTCCCTTCACCCATCTCTCGGAAAGCCCCAAAATAGATCTCTTGTAGAGATTTCCTCCTTGGAAAGGTTTACCCAGAACCTAGAATAGGAACTTGAAGGTGCAAGTCTTAATAACCTTGTACGAGGAGGAACGATCCTCTTAAAGACCCGAGATGGCAGCTTAAGGGAGGAATATCGAATCGACAGATGAGAATTCGTCAGGAAATCCACAGTTTCCCCACAACCATTAGATTAACAGGAGAAGGTAGGGTGTTAAAGGCCTTACCACCTGATTTTCCTGTGTCTTCATGGGTAGTGAAGAGTTTAGGGTCGTAGATTCCCATGCTCCATGAGAACATCCGGACCGCTGATTTCCCCGTCCACAAAGTTGTGGAAGAGTGCATAAAGTGGCATCAAAACCGTTGGATCTCACTGAGGTGCGATGAGGTTACGGCCACATCAGAGTCCAAGTTCAAAAGGCTAGTGAACCGTTGGATCAACAGCTGAACTCCCACTAACCGTTAGATCTGGTAGGAGTTACACCGGGGTTAATTCCTAGTGAATAGAGGAGCGTCCCTAAAAAGTCATCGGGATATTGAAGTTATCAAGAACTTCAGAAGTGAATAAATCTTACCACTTGGAATCACTATCCACAATATCCCAGCAAGATCAGAGCCGTCCATCAGTGAGACACATGTCAGGGGATTACGAGGAGTCAAAATTTGGAGCATCGAGGATTTTGAAGGAAAGAAACCCTTGCAGTTGGGAATCGCAATACACGAAATCCCGACAGGGGAGTTGTGTGGGCCATAGTTGAAGCTAGTGGAGGATAGGTGTCAGGGATCCGGTGAGATTCAGGAAATTGGGGAATCATAATTTTAAGGTCAAAGGATACGGGACATCAAAAGTCTTGAAATCCCGACAAGGATCTGGACCGTCAGTTGGCAAAGGACACGTGGCAGAGATCAAGCGCCATAGGTGTTTGGTGCATCGAGAACTCAGCATTTCCAGGGACAGGAGGATGGGGAAGTCCCAGGTGGAAACCCCGACATAATCTAAGCCGTCCATTCAAAGGGACAGGTGTCAAAGATCTGACGAGAGTCGAAAAATCGAGAAATCGGCATTCTTGAGGTCAAAGGAACCAGGACATCGAAAATCTCGGAATTCAGACAAGGATCTAGGCCATCCATTTGGAGGGACGCGTGGAGGAGATCAGAGCAATTGGGAAATTCCTGACAAAGGAAGCCATCCCTCAGTGTTTGGTTCATCGGGATATCGGGAATCCCGTGGACATGGTGTTTACCCCTTATGGAATCGCAAAACGTGAAACCCTGATGGGGTAAGGCTGTGGACATGGGGTAATGATCACGTGGACCAGGGATAAGCTAGGAGGGCTAGCTGAAGCAGAGACACGTCGGGAATCAAAGAATCACGAATCCCGTGGGCGTATGCACATCGACATCGAAAACCCTGAAACCCCGACGTAGAGGTTTGACGACAGTTCCAGGGTAGTGGTCACGTGGACCACAGGCTTAGCCTGGAGGGATAATGTGCTAGGGACACATTCAAAGGATCATGAGTCTTGGGGGTGAATGAATTTTGACATTAGAAACCCTGTAGCCCCGATGGGAGTTATGACCGTGGTCATATAGAGGAGGTCATGCGAACCAAAAACTTAGCCTAGAAGGCTAACGGGCATTTAAGCACATTGGGATTGTTGGGGACAGAAATCCTAATGGTAAGGGACATAAGACCACGGTTATGTACAGAGAGCCGGGTAGGTAAATAGAAGACCTGCGACCCGGGGATTGGCATTTTCCTGCTACACGCTCCGGGGATTCTCGTTATCGAGAAATCAACCAAAATTTTGATTTACGGTAGTGGGTGTGTTACAAATTGGTATCAGAGCATGGTTGCAACACTCAGCCTAATTAGGCTCATGCACGATTCACGCATAAACTCCATTCGAAGCACTCCTATGAGGAGTAACCCCCTGACTTAACTATCTTAACCAGGATTAAAAACTTGGAATATGAAAACTCGACTGTGTATGCATGTGAAAGAGTTATGAAATTGTGCGCAAATTATAAAATGTATTTAACTCTTGACTAATATCCAACATTTGTATTTTCACTCAAGTGGGCGATCAACCGCAGAAATCTACAAACTCAGAGTATGGTGACTCACCAAGAGGTGGGAGAAGGCTCCCACAACAGGGACGAAGAGTCTGATGAAAGAAGAGCAATAGGAACCCCTCCAGGCCTAGCTGAGACTATGAGGATTCTCATGGTCGAATTGCAAAGCTGCAAGGCTGATAATGAAAGAATGATGAAAGAACAAGAAAAGCAAACTGAGATTAATGAAGTTTTACTGCAGAGCTTATCCGACCTACAGCGACAAATGCAGCATGAACCTAAGATGCAGAATCATGGTCGTATCAATGGCCATACTGAGAGAAGAACGTCAAGAAAGGTCCACCCCAGAGGTAAAGGACTAGTACCAGATGATTCCACTGAGAAGGAAGCTGGTGATTCAGAAGGCTCTTCCAGCAGCAGGACCAGTTCCTATTCTTGCAAGAAATGAAAGAAGCAAAAGACTTCCAAGAGTCATAAATTTGAGGAATTCAAGAAGGCCAAACCTCCCTCCTTCGATGGCAAGATAAATAAGGGAGAGGAAGCTGAGGCTTGGCTACTTGGACTGAAGAAATATTTCATAGTCCANCGGAAAGGTATTTCGATGAGAAGGCTAAAGAGTTTTATGAACTCAAACTGGGACAACTTACTATGGAGGAGTATGTCAACAAATTCCTTGACTTACTAAGATATGTACCCTACATCAAAGCCAAGAAGGCAAAGGCACAATGCTTCATCAGTGGTTTACCCAAGGAATACCGGAACCGAATTGAATTTGACGAGCCAAGGACCTTAGAAGACACCATGAGGAAGGCAACATATTGTCATGAACAATATGGACATCGGGCAGATTCTCGTGGAGACTGGAAACAAAAGAGTGGTTCGAGATTTCAGAAAAAGGGAAACAAATCCTCGGGATTTAAAAACTACAAGAAGAACCCCATAATGAACTTCCCAACTCGGAGTGTACTCCAGTAGAACTTTCCCCTGGTGGACAGAAATAAAACTTCTGGACCTATACCAGTAAAGACTGATAACCCAAAGAGGAAACCTTTGGAATGCTAGGATTGCGGAGGAGAGCATCTCTGGAGAGACTGTCCACACTGACAACAGAATAGTCGAAAAGTTTATAACCTT